>NW_026509344.1:0-14964 GCF_026875155.1 Cherax quadricarinatus
GTGTGTGTGTGTGGTGTGTGTGTGTGTGTGTGTGTGTGTGTGTGTGTGTGTGTGTGTGTGTGTGTGGAAATGTTTTGAATATGTATGAGGACGGAGATGGACGATATGAATGTCAGCATGTGTGTACTCATCTGTTTGTGGTTGTAAGGGTTTAGTCACAGCTCCTGGTGTGTGTACTCAATTGTGGTTGCAGGGGTCGATTCATAGTCCTGGTCCTGCCTTTTCACTGATCGCTACTAGGTCACTTTCCCTGCTCCATGAGCTTTATCATACCTCTTCTTAAAACTATGTAAGGATCCTGCCTCCACTACGTCCCTTTCCAGACTATTCTGTTTCCTGACAACTCTATGACTGAAGAAATACTTCCTCACATCCCTTTGACTCATCAGTCTTCAGCTTCTAATTGTGTGTGTTGTGTGTGTGTGTGTGTGTGTGTGTGTGTGTGTGTGTGTGTGCGTGCGTGCGTGCGTGCGTGCGCGTGTGTGTGTGTGTGTGTGTGTGTGTGTAGGTGCACGTAAATACATGCGTTGGAACAGCAGATAGCATAAATATTAGTCCATAGTGAAGCTATCAGCTACCTCTTATTTCTGTGTTACAACCACACTGTCAGCTTGAGAAAGTGCTTAACACATTACCTGAAAGATGTGTGTGTATATTTATTATATATATTTATATATTATATATATATATATATATTTTATATATATTAATATACAATGTGTCTTTCGATATAGGTAAAACTGGTCATTTAGCAAGAAATAGTTTAAAATTATTCAGTCCTTTCTAAAAATTTCTCTTATACGTTTAAAGATATATATTTTTTTCATTTATGTTAATATAAAAATTAATAATTTTGTACCGAAAGAACCTTAGAAAACTTACCTAACCTTACTATAACAAGCGCAATTTAATTTAGCCTAATCCAACTAAATATATATTTTAAATAAATTTACAATACTTTTAATATTAAACACAATGAAATATATGAACATCAAAATGGTATAAAATACCGACAGGTTGGTAGTAAGATACATAAGCAACTTTATTCCGAAACGTATCGCCTACGCAGTAGGCTTCTTCAGTCGAATACAGAAAGTAGGCAGGAACAGTAGAGATGTGAAGACGATGTAATCAGTCCATCACCCTTGAAGTCGTAGAATTTGAGGTTGTCAGTCCCTCGGCCTGGAGAAGTTCAGTTCCATTGTCAGGAACTATCTGGAACTATCAGGAACTATCAGATAGTTCCTGACTATGGAACTGAACTTCTCCAGGCCGAGGGACTGACAACCTCAAATTCTACGACTTCAAGGGTGATGGACTGATTACATCGTCTTCACATCTCAACTGTTCCTGCCTACTTTCTGTATTCGACTGAAGAAGCCTACTGCGTAGGCGATACGTTTCGGAATAAAGTTGCCTAGCTGTTGCTTATGTGTCTTACCTACCAACAATGAAATATATTTTTTTCGTTAGGTTCAGAATGATTTTTGCGAAATTATTGCATACGCACGTTTTCGCTTGCCTTATTCGGCAAGAAGAGCGTTGCTACTTAAACCAAAATCGCAAGTTTTACCTATTCGGCACTACACACGCATACACAGATTAATTAACTTTTCACCACCGCCACACTCACTGACCTTCCTCTCTGCCCTCACACCAGAGTTCCCTATACTCGACTGGAGTATTCGGTGGGACGACCACCTGCGGGTGTGCTTTAGCCAGCCTGCAGGAGCCGCAAGCTACGAACTGGGACTACAGAAGGGTGTCCAGCACCTAGAGACCACCTCCCAAGCACCGATCGACACCCAAGACGCAGTTGAGACCTGTGTACTCAGCACTGAAACCATTGACGTGGGGGCTTACATTGACTTGTGGATGCTAGTCACCGCCTATGACTTCGATGGCAATATCATAGCCTCAGGGGAGCACACCTGGAGCGCCATCTGTGAGTACCGTTGTTATATACACATACATCCAGGTTCCTTTCTTGGTCTTAACAAATGAAGCGAACCGTTTCTTTCGATCGAATCCCACCGAGTCCCTTTCCTCAGTGTCTAGTGCTCCTTCCTCATGACTGTAATAATACTAACATCAATAATGGTATAATAATAATTACTGCTACTAATAATATTAATATACTGTTAATATGTAGTCCTGAGCTCAGGATATAGAGTCCAGGCAGCCATTAAGGACTCCAACATCATCGCCACCTGGCATTTGATCGACGATGTCTCGACCATCGACAACTTCAACGTCATCCTGCGCTCTGTCGATAGCGAAAGTACCGTCACAGTGTCGAGCGAGATGTCAACGTACGTGCTAAACTCAGTAGCGCCAGGGACGTACGCGGTGTGCGTGAATGCCTTGAAGCAGCTGTCCAAGACAGAATCTGTGCAGAGCGAAGAAGTGTGTAGCGACATCTTGGTCGTCTCTGACACTAGTAAGTACATTTATGCTATGTTGTACCTACAAATTGAACAAGACACAAGCGCACCACTTCGGTATATTTATAAGAACATGGAGGAACACTGCAGCAGGCCTACTGACCCATACAAGGCAAATCCTTTTCAAAACCACCCACGATTTCTCCAACCTTCCCCCAAATCTACCTAAGAATTTGTTTCAGGTACTACTCGCAACAGGTCTCTTCGGTAAGATACAGCAGAACAGAATACTGGAAACAACAGTAGAAGGGAACTAATCACGTTTAAAAATAGTATTACTAGTACTGTTTTGATGAGAAATGGTATGGTGATACCGACAAGTTGTGGAAAAAGACACTTGTGTACAGTTTAGGAGATTTATTAAAGGAAACGTTTCGCCACGAGTGGCTTTTTCAGTCCTAATACAGAGATAACTAAGAAAACGAGCATATATAGTGGCAGGAGTCAAGTGAAATGTTGCGTGGGTAGCCCTGGTAGTAGATGGCTGTCCTGTCGACCTCATTTTGTGTTTTGTGTGTGAGTGTATCTATATTGGCGTGATTGATGAGTTGTGTAATGTCGTCTGCATAGGCTAGTGTGATGGAGTTGTGGTATACAGGTGTTGGAATGTCGTTAGTGAATAAAATGTAGAGGGTAGGGGAGAGGACAGATCCCTGGGGTACTCCAGCATTTAGTGTGAAGTAGTCAGAGTAACAGCCTTGGAATTTGATTCTCATGGTACGGCCGTCTAGGAAATTGTAGGAGTTTACGAGTAATGAGAGGCACGTTAAAGTTAGTGCAGAGTTTGTACTTGAGCCCTTCGTGCCAGACAACGTCTTTTGCAACCAGGACTGTCCTGTTTCTTTGTTTTGTGTTATGTGGATGTAGTTGAGAATGATGTTAATGGAATCCTGTGTGGATCTGTGTGTTCTGAAGCCAAACTGGCCATCAGAAAGTAGAGAGTTGTGTTCCAGGTATCTGCGAAGGCGATGGCTGATGAGTTTTTCAAAGAGTTTTCCTAAAGTTTCGAGGAGGCTGATAGGGCGATAGTTTCTAGGGTCAGAGTGGTCTTTATTGGGTTTAGGAAGGAGGATAGCAGTAGCAGCTTTGAAGAGGGAAGGGAAGTATCCAGAGGCAAGGGAGGCATTAAGGAGGTTTGTATAGACAGTAATGATAGTCAGAAGGTGTTTTAGGATAATATGGTTAGGCCAGAGGCACCAGGGGCCTTGGGAGGAAGGTGTCTGAGGAGAGTTTTAATGTCTGTGTTGGTGAAAGGAGTGTCGAGTTCTTGGGAGGAGGTAAGAGAGTCCAGATGGATGTGGCTGTCTGGTGTTGTTTCTTGTGTGTGTGCAGTGTTCCAGTGTTCTATGTTCTGAATGTGTTGAATAACGTTAGGGTGAGGTGGGTGAGCGTGGAAGATATTCTCCCAGATGTGTTTGAAGATGTTGGTAGCAGCCTGCGGGTCTGAAATGTGTGTGTTGTTGTGGGTGATGTGTTTGAATTTGTTGGTGGGAGTTGTTCCAGAAGGCTTTAGTGTTTTTAATATGTTGTTTGTCTGCTTGTAGTATGAGCTGTGACCAGTGATTGTTGTGGTCTTGGTCTAGGCTGTGTAGAATGTTGTTTCTAAGGGGTTCCGGACACTTCTCCGCGCGGAGTAAAAAAAAAAAAAGAAAACTCGAAAAAATACCAAAATTGAGTTATTGTTACCTAAAAATATAGCTGAACTTTCTGGCTACACTCTGGTATAATCATTATCCTTGTACGATGTTTCTAAAAGGAATTATAGTCATTTATAACAGGCATGGTGACAGCGCCTTGTGTACCAAGCGCTGACGCGGCATTCCCCCCCCCCCCCCCGTGTTTCTATCGTTTTCTTATATCTTTATGACTAATATATCTCAATACATAGTCAGTACCAAAGTCATTATATTAGACCATAGTGTAATTACTAGTGAGAGCCTGGTGCTATTTTTAATTTGTATTTTTATATTATTAGTTTAAAACCTAGTTGTATATAGCTCATTCTAGCTCAATACATAGACTATACCAAAGTCATTACATTAGACCTTAGTGCAATTACAAGTGAGAGTCTTGTGCTATTCTTAATTTGTATTTTTATATTATTAGTTTATACCTAGTTGTACTTTAGCTCATTCCAGCACAACACATAGACAACATCAACTTCATTATGTGTATTAGGGACTAACTCTACAGACCAAAATACTCTGCTATTACTTGTCCAAATTTCCCCTCCCAAACTACAGATATCAGTACTAAAACTCAACACACAACTCAGGATATAAATAACCTTTAATTTAAACCTAGAAGATGATTGATCATGTTGACCCTGATCTAAACCTCCATAATCTGACACACAATCAAAACCTTTGGAAAGTAATGCCTTTACTAAAACAGTTCACAAGCCAGCACTATCCTAAACAATGATAAAAGTCTATCAGTACTTAACTACAACATCAGGTCCTTAAGCCAAACACTATGATGACCTCCTAGCACTCCTTGAATCACTAAGACACCCTTCTCCTGCATTATTCTTACTGAGACCTGGCTTAAACAGGACACAATAGATTATCTACCCTCTACCAGGATTTCACAGCAATCCACAACTGCAGACCAAACCAAGTTGGGGTGGTATTGCAAACTATTACTCTAACCGTTATCTTGTATAGCACCAATTGCTTTAGTGGATGAATATGGAGAATAAAATTTTTGCTAATTTTTACTGTAAAAAACTTAAGATGCCCTTTTTAAAAATCGGTGCCATTTCGGATACCTCACACAAACATCCCCAAAATTCAGTGGGGAAATTAAAGGCACTAATAACAAACAGACAATGAATAAGCACCACCTTCTCTTAGCTTTTGACTTCAACATCAACCTTGGGCTATAGATGATCAGCCTGTAAGATTAGATTAAGATAAGATAAGATTTCGTTCGGATTTTTAACCCGGAGGTTAGCCAACCCCGGTAACCAGAAAGCAGTGCGTCATCGAGGACTGCTAATTTTTTCCATTGGGGGCCTTAATCTTGTTCCCCAGGGTGCGACCCACACCGGGACAACACCCCGGTACCTATTTGTGCTAGGTGAACAGGCAACGTGTAAGGAAAGTGTCAAATGTTTCCCCCGCCCGGGGAACGAACCCCCGGGCCCCCCCGTGTGTGAAGCGGGGGCTTTAGCCCCCCAGCCACCGGGGCCCCTTTCTCAAAAATATGAACAACACACTTTTCATACCAACAAAACTAAAAACCAACCCGGTCACTGAAAAAGTGAACTTAATGACCACTTGGACCTATATTGCCCCCCCTTAAATCAGGGATTTTCCAGTGCCCAGACCCCCTACCCCACCCTTCCCCTTGACAAACTTAGAAAACCCCCTTTATACAACAAAGTTCATTTAGCTCCATGATGAGGCCAATAAGGGGGTTCACAGCTGACCTGAGATGTTGTGGCCTACAGAATTTCCAAGGCCATGGTTTGATGAGGACAGACATTTTTCTTAAAAAACTACTTGCTAAACAACAAAATTGCCCTTTAAAAAAACAAAAACAGACACAAAAAAAACGGTTGGTTGTCCATGGCTAACCGCACATCTAAACCCATTGACAAAAACCCCAAATTGAAAAGAAATATAAGCAGGGTTTAAATACAAAAAGTTTATTAAACATATTTCGTCCTCACCAAAGTAATAAAGCCAAAAAAATATACTATCCAGAGATTCACTCACAAGGATATAAAAAAGCCCGGGAAAACCTCTCAGACTCTAGGGCCCCAAAAACAAAAAAAAAAAAGGAATATTGCCTACAAACCTAATAAACCATCCCAACCCCACTGACACAGCTAAAAGATAAAAAACTTCTCAAATAGGTTCAAATCTGAAATAAAATCCCACACAATGCCCATCCCGGGGACTACCTGAGGGGGTTTTTCCAATTCCTTCTATTTTGCTCCAACGGGGCCCACGGAATCCCCGAATTATAAAGTCACTTAAAAATAACTCAGGGAATCTGTTAAATCCCACCATTTTTGTACAAGAGAGGGGCCCCATGTCCTCTGCAATTTTCTCATTACTTTTTTTAAAAAGTCACTAGAAATACCCTTCCCCCAAAATTTTCAAACGGCAAGGGTTACACCAATAAAAAGGGGGTGACCCCCAGATTTAAAAATATAGGCCAATATCAAACTTACCATTGCATCCAAAAAATTTTTAGGGAAATCGTGCACGGGGAGTATTCATTTTTAACGCACAAAAATACCCAACCCCTGCCCTTTTGGGTTTAGGAAAAAAAAAAGCATTACGTGCAAACATAAAAAATGCAGATTGCTTTTTCACAGCATTGGAAAATAAGGGAAACCCCTAGGAATTTTTTTTTGACCTAAGAAAAACTTTTGACACAGTAACCACGGCATCCACCCACAAACTTTACATTATGGTATAAGAGGCCTGCGTTGCTATTTTTAAAACTTCCTTACAAAAGGTATCAGTAGCCCATTAAAGACACAGCTCAACAACACAGCCCTTGAACTGGGGTTCCCCAGGGGAAGGTCCTTGGTCCCTGCTCTTCCCTATACATCAAAGATTTCCCAAAAGTATCCGACACCTTAACCCCATTTCTTTTCTGACGACACGACTTTGTCATCTTCACCCCAACTTGCCACCTCAACCCATTGTTAATGGGGGCTGACAAAATATGTTGGATGACAGCCAATTAAATTACGCTTTTAAAGTTACAAAACCTCACATTTTGTTGGTGCAGAGCGGAGATCGCAAAAAAACATTAAAATCGACAACATAATTGCCAGGGTAATGAGGGGGAAATTCCTGGCCCAACCTCAACAACCTGAATTCAGCACCCTATCCCCAAATACCAAAAAAGTATCCAAAACGGTTGGGTCCCCTCCAAGATACAAAACTAAAGTGCCGCAAACTGCCTTTCACCTATCCATTCATTAATATCCAATACCCCCCTATCTATTGGTTTTGGGGTTCAAATGCCAAAAACACCTAAAACCAATAAAACCCAAAAAAAAAGCCCCGAAGAAATAATCCTAATCCCCTCCTGGGAAAAACCCCCCCACTTCAAGACTAAACTTATCCCGTTCGTACTCCACTTACTACTGTCAATCACATTCAGGGCCTTTAAATTCCAATATTAACCTTGACCCCAAACGCTTTTTTTGATAGTGTGACAGAACCCCAGGGACAAAACAAACCCAAAAATCTCTATGAATTCCCCCTGTCCGACTAAACCCTTTTAAAAAAATTCAATGTTTGTCAAGGGCCCTAAAAATTGGCACCCTACCTGAAAAACTAAAACTGTAGAACATTTTCACCTTCAAAACTACCCAAAAACATCTTTTCTCCCTGATACACCCTGTCAACTAATAACAAATACCCCCCGGTGGCACACACTCACTCACCCTTTTGCCCAAAACAAAAATATCAATTCAATCTAAAAATAAGAATTTAACTAGAAATTTGGCCCGTGATCTCCAATACTGAATATGTTAGTGCCAAAAAAAAAAGCATTCCTGCAAAAATCAAAACAAGTTTTAGTCACTTAGCCTAATAAAAAATTACCTCAAATTTTGTAAATTTTTAAATTAAGATTTATAAGTCTCCCCAAATGCTAGCCTGCTAGGTTTCTGGGGTACACCTGAAATTATTTTTTAAAAATTCATGAAACCCCAACAATAACCAAATTTTTAAAACTCGGCTTGTAAATTTTATAGAGAATAAATTTTTGAATTTGAATAAAATACAAATTCCCTCGGGGATCATGCCAGAGTGGGCGGAGCAAATGATAAAGGGAAAACCAATGGGAAATGCCAAAAATTTTGGCCGACCCCAGCAAAAAAAATTTCCCCATACCCACGCTAATATCAATTATAAGGCTTTTTTTAGCATCCAATTGATCAAATAGAATATACAAATAATAATAGCATAAAACATAAAAAATACCCCAGAAAAAAATTAAAAATGCTAAAGCGCCCCCGGGGGGAAAAAAAAATTCTAGGGGTATATCCCCCGAGGGGAAAGACCTTCCTGTCATGTGAGAGAAAAAGGAGATTTTTAAAGGTTAACTGTAATAACCTGTAGGTCCCCGGAAAAAAAAGTAAAAAAAAAGCGAAAATTTTTTGGGGAAAAAAAAAAAAATTTCCCCGGCCACCTGGGGAATTTTTTTACCTATTTAGGGCAGCTATCCTTTTTTATGAAAGAATTGATTAAAATTTTTTCAACAAAAATAAAAGGATTTTTTACAAGTTTCTGTGATTCCCAAAAATTTTTGATTTTGGGGTGGGGAACAGACTAATCTTCCAAATGTAAAAAAAAGTTATGAAAATTTTATTTTGGCATGAAGATGAGGTTTTTTTAGAAAAGGTACCGCATGTAAAGGACAAAAAGTGTTTTACGCGCAAATGTCAAAACCCCTTTTAAAATACCAAGAGTCAGAACTGGGCCAAGTAATTTTTCCTAAATTTTGCCAATTCTTTTTTTCCCTTTTTGGCCGATACTTTTAAATTCGCACATTTTACTCGAAATAGCTTCTAATGTACAAAAATGAACGTAATTGGTTGAAAAATAAAGGGGTCGAGATGTTATCTTTCGGCCTTCCTAAAGGGAGGGGAGATCTAAACGGAATGATTTAAATCTGTGTGGTTTTAGGGAAAAGGGTTTTGGTAGCGATAATTTGTCTTGTTCTGTTCAGGGTTTGAAGGATATTACAAAAAAGGAGTCCAAAAGGGCCCGTTATCCTAGGTGTAAAGGGGCAAAACAAACACAGAAAAGTTTTGATTTATTTATCCTTTACCAATTTGAAAAGAATTTTGTACACTATATACAGTGATAGTATTTCACTCCCGGTAAACAAAGCAGAAAAAGAAACACAAGTAGAAGACCGGGTGCTTCAACCAGCTCTAGAATGGGAATGACAAGGGCAGACAGGAGAGTGGTACCCACATAACCTCTGCAATTGCCAAAACCATCTTCTTATTGGCTGGAACCTGGTCACTAGTTGAACGACGGGGCCCGATCATCTCTCAGTAACCTGGTTTGCTGGTTGGGGGAGATAGCCTGTAAATGAGGGTGTGTACATGCGCCGAATAAAGGTTACGTACTCTTTGCATGCCACACCCCCACCCGAGAAGGCTCAGGATCAGGCTGCCACCTCCCAGTGGTAACCGTGTCACCATGGCACAAAATAATGGGACCACCTTTCCTCTCCACCATCCAAATCTTAGAGCTCAGCTTTTCTCGTGACAAAAAACCAAACCCTAAACTCAGAGTGAGACAGCAGTCAGTCGGGCTACATAGGTCCAAGATACAGGCAGATGGTAGCCCGCATCCCCTCACTAAAAAAAAAAAAACCCACAGTAGAGGATAAAAAAAAAGAGCATGGAAGGGGTTACCACAAGTAACCTAACATCCTAACCTAAGTAAATAGAATAATTAGACACTAGATAATGAGTTTGCCAGCATATTTTCTTTGCTGGCAATATGTACAATAGTAATATTATAGGGCTGCAGCCTTAATGTCCAGCACATGAGCCTTGTGTTGTGGTTCTTCATGGTTTGGAGATATACTAGAGGATTGTGATCACTGTAGAGTGTAGATGGTGACCACCTGCGATGTCTGGCCCACAAACATCGAAATGCTCCAAAGCCAGTACCAGCGCGAGGGCTTCTTTTTCAATGGTAGAGTAAGCCCTCTGATGCGGCTGGAACTTGGCAGAGAAGAAGGCTACAGGCTGCAACTCCTCGTTCCCGTTTTGCAATAGTACTGCCCCAACCCCAGACTCACAAGCATCAACCTGTAATGAAAAAGGTTTGGAGAAGTTTGGAGACAACAGAATGGGTGAAGTACACAATAATCTTTTTGCTTTGTCAAAAGCATTGTTACAATGTGGGGTCCAATTAAAGGGAACTTTGTGACTGGTAAGAGAGGTAAGAGGGGCTACAATATCTGAGAAATTCTTACAGAATCTTCTGTAAAATCCTATCATGCCTAGGAAACGTTTGAAGAGATTTCCTATCATGAGGAACTGGATAATCTTTAATAGCAAGAACTTTAGCAAGTTTAGGAGCAACATTACCACTACCGACTTCATGGCCTAGAAAAGTGACAGTGGCCTGGCCAAAGGAAGATTTAGATAAATTAACTGTTAAATGGGAACTCTGAAAAGTCTCAAAAAGAGCCTTAAGTCTAAGTAGGTGTTGATCCCAAGTATCAGACCACAACATTATCATCTAGGTACGCTGCCATGCCTTCAAGTCCTTTAATAGCCTGATGGATAAGTTTCTGGAATGAAGAGGGGGAATTTTTCATTCCGAAGGGGGTAACTATGTATTGATAATGACCTCCTGGAATTACGAAGGCAGAGATTTCCTTCGCCTTATCCGTCAAAGGTACCTGATAGTAAGTTTTAAGGAGATCTAACTTGGACACAAAAGTAGCCTTACCCACAAAGTCAATTACGTCATCCAGACGAGGAAGAGGGTAAGCATCTGTAATTGTGACCTCATTCACCTTACGTGGTCTGTACACATACGAAACCCTCCATCAGCCTTCTTAACAAGGATGCACGGTGAAGCCCATGGACTAGATGACTCCTCCACTAAACCATGCTTTAACAAAAATTCTACTTCCTGCTGAAGTAGCCTCTGCTTTTCAGGATTAGCTCTGTAGGGGGAGAGTTTAATAGGGTTAGAGTTTCCCACATCTACATCATGATAACCTAATGTACATTTTTTCGGCACATCAGAAAAAATATTAGGATATGACTGTAGAAGGTCAGTTAAACTTGCTGCTTGCGTTTCAGATAGTCCCTCCATTAAAGAACTAGGATCCTTGAGGAGGACAGAATTTGAAAGTTTATCATTAATTTCAGAGATAAGTGCAAAGAATCAGAGTCTTCCTCAGAGGTAGAAGACAGAGTCATTACTGGGACTTTATCTGGTGTATGAAAAGATTTTAATTGATTAATGTGGTAAGTTTTAGTTTTTGAGGTCTTATCAATGGGAGCTACCACATAATTTACATCAGATAATCTACTTACACTATGCATAGGTCCCGTAAATCTAGCTTTCAAGGTGTGGCCAGGTATAGGTTCCTGCACCAACACCTTGTCTCCTGGATGGAAGGAGCAGAATTGTGCACTTGTCATAGCTCTGTTTCATCTTACTTTGAGCTGTCTTTAGGTTAGCCTTGGCTAACTGACGTGCCACCTGCAACCTTGAAGATGGGTTGTAGAGTGCTGAGCTAACGTCTTCCATCCATCCTTCTTTGAGCACCCGAAGAGGACCTCGTACATTGTGCCCAAAGATCAGCTCAAACGGACTATAGCCTGTAGACTCTTGCACCGTCTCTCGTACTGAGAACAGCAACAAAGGTAGTGATTCATCCCAGTCTGTAGGAAAGTGCATGCAAAAAGTTCATCATGGTTTTTAACGTCTGATGGAATCTTTCCAAGGCGCCTTGGGACTGAGGATGATAGGCAGTGGTTAAGTTGTGGATTATCCCTAGCCTAGTTAATGCTTCCCTAAATGCTTTGGCAGTGAAGTTAGTACCTTTATCACTTTGAATAGTTTTAGGAATGCCAAAACAAGAAATAAATTTGGTTAAAGCCTTGAGAATAGCTTTAGTATTAATACTACGCATGGGAATTGCTTCAGGATATCTGGTTACTCTATCCATAATCGTAAATAAATACTGATTCCCAGACTTTGACCTAGGTAGTGGACCTACACAATCTATAACTAAATCTGCAAAAGGTTCTCCATCAGCAGGTATAGGTTGGAGAGGTGCAGGTTTAATAAAATGTCCAGGTTTCCCTACTTTTCTGACATTCTCGGCAACACCTAATATGATGCTTCACATCCTGCTTTAATTTTGGCCAATAAAATTCTTTTGTGATTCTATACAAGGTTTTTGTAATTCCTAAGTGACCTCCTAATGAAGTATTATGAGCTATATTTAATATTTGAGGTCTATACTTTGTTGGAACCACTAACCTGTCAGACAATTGCCGGCCCTCTATCTCCTTACCAGTCTCAGTGCAGATCAAATAATCGTTTTTAAGTTCATACTTGACAGGATGATCCAAAGAGGATTTACCCATGGCTGCCTGAAAAGCGAATTTTAAAGAAGGGTCCTTTCGTTGCTCCTCCCAGAAGGACAGTCCCTCGGGCATGGAAACAGATATCTGGCAATCCTGCAACCTGGGAATAGGAAGGCTTGATCGGGGTCTGTTCACTTTATCTACGAGGCTCTGGCCAGTTTTCCTCGTAAAACAAAGTGGCTATTCCGAGATCGGAGTCGTCCAAGGATAGGTCAACATTCTCGCCAGACAACCCTTGGGATGTTGCCCGAGTTATGGCCAACACCGGAGAATTAATCATTATAGGTTCAGGACACGCACTAGTAGTAGTAATGTTATTACCCAGTAATAACATGGCAGCTTTCATGGGGAATCCCTTGGAAACATCCACAGTCAAGTACCCAGTGTAATATTTGCACTGTACATAAATTTTATGCAAAGGGACAATATATAGCTCCTCCAAATGCTTCCAATAAAACAGAGGAATTCAAGGAAGTGTTGTTTGAAAGGGGTAATATTCCTTTCTCTTATAAGTGAGCAATATGCTCCAGTATCTCTAAAGGTTTTGACTTCAGTTGTTTCCGAGTTTTCCTGAAGGGAAATAAGACTTGCAATAATAAGGGGCCATACCTTTTTCTACTTCTCTCGGGGACATGTTACTAGGGATATTAGAGATTTTCTCAATGGGTTGGGGTTTATGGGGGCAGTTGGGACGGATGTGACCTACTTTATAACAGAGGAAGCAGACGACAGGCTTGCCCTTTACTCCCTGCTGACGTTGCAACTGGTGTCGCTCTGGCTGGTGTCTCTCTGGATACTGTTGTTGAGATGCACCATGAGTAGTTTGTCTCTCAGTAGGTGGACCATAAGTTGAGAAGCGCGGCTCACCAGGTGACTTAGTTGGCTGACGTAGACGTTCTCCCTCTGGCTGGCACTTCATTCTCCAAGGTTGACGATCTCTGCTCATGCCAGGCTGTTGAAAAGAGACGGGACCGCTCGGACAAGGAGCGGTTAGTTTCGAAGGTATCAGCCAACCTGGCTGCCTCCAATGCAGTGGTTAAGTCACGATCCTGCAGAAAGACTCGAACCTCTGGTCCCACAGACTCCAGCAGATTATCAATCATAATAAGCTGCACCAGCTCCTCAAAGGTAGAGACACCACTTGCTTTATACCAGCTGGTAAAAGCTTTGGTTTGCTGTCTCACAAAATCCACCAGGGATTGACCAAGCTGCCGCCTGCTTAGTTTGAATATTCTTTTATATTTGGCTGGGATACATGTATATGCTCCCAACACTGGTCTTCACTACTTGATAATCAGAAAATTCAGCGTCATTTAATACTGACGTAAATTCCTGTGCCTTACCAAACAATGCTGTATGAACCAACGATGCCCAATGCTGTTCCGGCCACATCAAGGCTCGAGCCTGATTTTCGAAGCTTTCGAAAAATTGTTCTGGTTCGGCCTCACTGAAGCGGGGAACAAACTGTACTGCTTTCTGTAAACTAAAATCATTTACAGAATGCAAAAACTGCCTCCTTTCTCTTTCCCTATCAAATTCTTCCCTTGCGAATGCTCTCTGTTCCCTAGTCTGCTCAAGATTGATTTTTGCCAGCTCAAGTGCCAACGCCGCTGATTCACCTCGAGACAACCCTGCTGCACTAGACTTGCCATTTTGCTCCGTTGGTGTATCATCTTCCTCCTGCGAGAACATAGTTTTTGCCCTAGCTCCCATAGAGGGAGGAGTCTCATGTGCCATCTCTTCTTCTCGAAGTTTGTCAGCAATCAGTGAACGCAGTTGCGCAGCTGTGAGTGTGCGTTTATATTTAATGCCAATGGAACAAGCAATTTGCCAACAACGCTGTAGGGACAATTTAGGTAGGTTATGCAAAGTATATGCCGACACCAGACGTCTGACTCGTCTAGGTGGCATAAGTTATTCGCTATGCACAGTACGATTGCAGAATACCCCAATGTAACACGTTAATTTGCAGAACACGCTTAGCTATGCACAGTACGATTGCAGAATACGCATACAAGGTGGACACGCAATAGCAAAGTTGACTGCAACTGATGCAAAATTTGTAAAGCAATGCCAGACAGCAAGCTAAACACTGTTTTATAAGATTGACTGTAGCGAAGCGAGCACACCGAACAAGCTAGTAGCGAGCTGTTGAACGATTACACAATAGCAAGGCTGACCATAACAAAGCAACTGACATGCAAAATTTGTAAAGCGTTGGCAAAGTTAATGCAATGCCAGACAGCAAGCTGCACAATGTTCCTGCTACCAGTTCCCTGGCCAAACCCCTTTTAAAAGCTCCCTTTGACGCACCCCTTTTGCCCCGGGCAAAGGGTTTATCCTGGGGGATGAATAGGGGCTTTTTGTATTTTTTCCCAAATGGGCCGGGGCTCAAACATTGGTTTT
>NW_026509345.1:0-14281 GCF_026875155.1 Cherax quadricarinatus
GACCCCATCCCCGGAAAAAAAAGATCATGGCTCCCGAGTAAGATCATGGCCCCCGGGTAAGCATCATGCTCCTCTGATATCATCATGGCCCTCGGGTTTTAATTTCCAGGGCTCCTGGGGTGCATCAGGCTCCTGGGGAAGCATCATAGCTCTTCGTGTAAGCATAAAAGGCTCCTCGGATTCATAGGGCCCTCGGGAAAGATCATCGCCCCTGGGGAACATCATCGTTCCTCGGGTAAGCTCATGGCTGCTCGTGAAAGCATCAGGCTCTTCGTGTAAGAATAATAGCTCCTCGGTTTGCATAAGGGCCCCCGGGGAAAAGCATCATGGCTCCCGTGTAACATCATGCTTTTCAGGAAGGATCATGGCCTAGTGAAAGCATCAGGGCCCCGGGGGAACACAGGGCCATAGGGAAGAATCATGGCTCTGGGGGTAGCGTCAGGGCTCCGAGGGAAGCCCAGGCCCCCTAGGGTAAGGATAAGGGCTCGAGGGTAAGCATCAGGGCCCCGAGGGTAAGCATCATGGCCCTAGGGAAAATTCATGCCCTTGGGTAAGCACAGCTCCTAGGGTAAGCATCAGGGTCCGGGTAAGCATCATGGCTCCTAGGGTAACACAGGCTCCTAGGGTAAACACAGGTCCTAGGGAAGCATCAGGGGTCCTTGGAAGCATCAGGGCCCTGGGAACATCAGGGCTCCTCGGGTAACATCTGGCTCCTTGTTTATGCATCATGGCCCTCGGGTAATTCATGGCTCCCGGGAAACTCAGGGCTCCTCGGGTAAGCATCAGGCCCCTCTGATATGCATCATGGCTCCTCGGGTAATCTCCATGGCTCCTGGGTAAGCACATGGCCCCTCGGTAAGCATCAGGCTCCGGGGTAAGCATCATGGCCCCCTTGATATGCTCTGGCCCCCTGGGGTAATCCCCATGGCTCCTCGGGAAAGCTCATGGCCCGGGGGTAAGCATCAGGCTCCCTGATATCATCGGGCTCCTCGGGAAATCTCCAGGGCCCTGGGGTAAGCATCTGGCTCCGAGGGAAAGCATCTGGCTCCTAGGGTAAGCATCAGGCTCCGGGGTAAGCTCATGGCCCCTCGGGTAAGCATCAGGGCCCCAGGGTAACATATGGCCCCTGGGAAGCATCGGGCTCCTAGGGTAAGTATCATGGCTCCTATAACATCAGGCTCCGAGGGAAAGCATCAGGCCCCGGGGTTAAGTCATGGCTCCTGGGGAAATATCAGGTCCTGGGTTTAAGCATCATAGCCCCGGGGGGAAATCACATGGCTCCTCGGAAACATCATGGCCCTAGGATAATCACATGGTCCTCGGGTAAGCTCATATCCTGGGGTAAGCGTCAGGTCCTCGAGAAGATAGGGCCCCCGGGGGAAACACGTGGCCCCCAGGGTAAGCACATGGCTCCTAGGGTAAGCATCATGGCTAAGGTAAGCTCATGGCCCCTCGGGTAAGCATCATGGCTCCCGGGTAAGCATCGGGCTCCTGGGTAAGCACGGGCCCCTTTGGAAGCATCAGGGCCCTAGGGTAACCAATGGCTCCAGGGTAAACATCATGGCCCCGAGGGTAAACTCATGGCTCCTATTTTAAGCCATGGCTCCTGGGAAAAAATCATGGCCCCGAGGTAAAATCTATTCCTAGGGTAAGCATCATGGCTCCAGGGTAATCATCATGGCTCCTGGGGAAGCCATGGCTCTGGGATAATATCGGGCCCCTCGTGTAAGAATCATGGCTCTGGGGGAAACGTCGGGCTCCTCGGTAACATCAGGCTCCTCGGTAACATCGTGCTCCTGGGGTAAGCATCGGGCCGAGGGTAAGCATCGTGGCTCCGAGGGTAAGCATCGGGCCCCGGGTAGCATCAGGCTCCGGGGGTAACACTTTCTCCTCGGGTAAGCACAGGGCTCCTAAGCTAACTCTGTCTGGGAAACTAATATTCATTATGCTTAAGGACGAGTTAAACTTTTTGTCTTACCTTGGTTTTGCAAAATAAATGGGAAAATTTAGCACGGCAGGTAATTTCACCTCTGCATCATCCAAATTTTTCCTTATTCTTTTTTTCCTCGCCTACCTCTTCCAAAAAGGACCTTGTGAGTCCCGGGTTGCTGCTACACCCCCCTTCTTTATTTTCTAAGAAAATTTTTTTACTTGCTCTTTTTTCTTTATATATTATAATATATATATATAATATAAAAATAATATATATAATATAAATATATAAATATAATATATATATAATATACCCTATACTTGTTTTTTTATACCTTTTATTGTAGAGGAAAGGGAGGGGGGGATGGGAGTTCACTGTCTCTTGCTAAAATAAACCCACAAAAAATTTATCGCTCCAAGGTCAAAAATTTGAATTTATTAAAGGTCAAATACACACCCTCTCCTACTCGTCAACTTGCCTTTTAAAAACAAAACTAAGAGGCTGATTCTGAAGGTTAAATACCCTTTAGAAGCAATAACAGGTGAGGGTTTCCCGAACTTATTGGGTTTTCGGGAAAAACAGTACTGCCACAAACCCCTCAAAGGGGCCATTTTTATCTGGTACAAGACACTTGATCTTAGATTTTGCAGCATTGGTTTATATTGGCGAAAGGGCCCCCAGTGATGGTTCAACGAGGGAGAGGTTTTAAACCCCTGATTGAATCCACAAAAAGGTGATATTCATTTAGTAACTATGCCATGTTGGGATGGGGTCAATAAGAATCTCGCTTTTAACCTATACTGGGAAAAATTTAGGGGACCGTCTCACAGTAGCAAAGGGAATTAAAGGACTGTGCCATTGCGTGCAGTTTTTGTTTTTGATTTTTCTCTACGTCCGTTTGATTTTGCAAGTGTAATTTTTGGGATTTTTAACCTATTATGAAGTATCTAATCCTTTTTGAGCTTGTTAAAAAATTTTTTTTGAAAAATTGTCCAATCAATTTTTTTTGTGGGCTGGGCCTTTCCAGATTTTTTGTTTAATTTTAGTTTACGTATTACTATTTTGGGGACGATGTTGGTACGGTATGGAAGCGCTGCTTGTGGGACAACCCCGGTTTAGTTCCTTTTTGGGTATTGCTTCATGAGCCACATTGAATGACCAATGACGCTGCGCGGCGAGCGATGGCGTTTGTCCTTGAAACATCTGTTTGTGCAATGTTATATGTACAATCAGAGAAGGGACAGAAAACCCTTTTTACTCAATAAAAGACCCAAAAACCCCTTAACTCGGGGAACGCCTGGAAGCTTTTTATTTGTACCCGGGAGCGTGGGCGAGAGAAACATCATAATCTAACTGGAAAAACCTGGGACTGGGCCCTTAAAATGCACACAGAAGTCACTCCCCACGAAAGCAAAAAAATTGGCCGGCGATCAATTTCCCCAGTGAAAAAGGGGCGCCCTTAAACCTAAGGAAACACAAAAGTGTCTGGGGGGCCCAAACTGTTTAACAGCCTCCCCCCAAACCCCTAATGGAAACACCATAGACCCCGGGTTTTTCTTTAAGAGGAGTGGACAGAACCTTTAAATCAGGCAGGGTCAGCCCGGGGGTGAGGTTCGATGCGGATTGCGTGCGGCATAGTAACAGCCTATTGGGCAGGGGCCCCATCCACCGGGGAGGGCCCCGGTTTTTGACCCGGGGAGTGTGGGGGTTGCTCCCCAATGCCTCCAGGTAGGTGGGAAACCCAGGGAAATGTTTCCTGACGTGGTCTTAGTAACATATGACTCCTAAAAGAGCTTTCCCCAGCCTTACTGGCCCCCTTTTTCTTATTTTTTCCCCGTATTCTCTCTTTTTCAATCCCTTTTAGACATGTACCTCCCACTTCCCCTTCCCATTTTTCATCTAATTTAAAATCTTAATGGTGACTGGCGTCCAAAAAAAAAAGGTGACATTTAAACCCTCTAAAAATTTCTACTGGGGAACCAAACGGGAGTATGAAGGAAAAATGGGAAGCGTGTTCCACAAGCTCGGCCAGCCACGCACCCAGCAAAAGGCCCAAATTTTCACCTGCTGGGGCGCCCCCTAAACATAGGGGGTCGACAGGCACACTGGGAAGCAGGTACCAATTTTATGAAATTTAAACCGTATTGGGATTTACAGATTTTACCTTCATGTAAACCCTTGGAGGGGAAAATTTGCAGTATTTGATGGTTATGGGATTGGAAGTTGTGGTATAGTGGAGGTCGTGGGTTTTTTAATGGGTATTGAAAATTAAAAATTTGGGTGACTCAACTATTTTGGGGGGTTTTAGGAGGGCTTTTTCCCGGCCCCGGCGTAACGGGTTCACTCCTCACATTCCAAGCTTAATGAAATCTTTCCATACCCGGTCTTAATCGCGTTTTGGGGGTCTTCCCCGTTGCCACCTCTTCATCCAAAAATTTCTTTCGCGGCACAAAACGTGGTCGTACACCTCACTTACCCCCTCAAAACCACTGAAGTCTACTCAGATGCTCTGAAGTTACCCCAAAATAATGAAGTCTACCCCTTCAGATCACTTTTTGAAATAACCCCCTCGATCACATGAATTCCATTCCTCAGATAGAGTGAACTCTCCCCTCAAATGACACGAAGTTATCAAACAGACAAAAGTGAAATCTACCACCAGATCACAATGAAGTGTACCACTTCGATCACACTGAATCTACCTCATCAGATCATCCTGAAGTCTACCCCAATCAGATCACATTGAAGTCTAGCCTCTCAGATCACACTGATCAGACCATACTGAAATCTACAACTCCGATCACACTGAAGTCTGCCCTTTAGATCACACTTAAAACTACCCTTCAGATCACACAGATGTCTGCCTCCTTTAGAATACACTGAAATCTTCCCTCGATCAAAAATGAAGTCTGCCTCTCAAATAACACTGAAGTCTACCACTCAGATCACTCTGAAATCTACCCACAGATCAAAAATGAAGTCTACCACACATAAAAACGTGAAGTCTACCATTCTGTCACAGTGAAGTCTGCCCTCTCAGATCACACTGGAAGTCTACCCCCTCAGATCATACTGAATCTACCCCCCCAGATCACACTGAAGTCTACCACTCAGATCACTCTGAGATCTACATCTCAGATCACAATGAAGTCTACCACTCAGAGCACCCGAAGTCTCTAAAGTCAACCCTTCAGATCCCTGAAGCCTACCACTCAGATCACTCTGAGGTCTACATCTCAGATCACACTGAGTCCCGTCCTCTCAGATCACACTGAAGTCTACTACTCAGATCTCTCTAAAGTCGTCCCCTCAGATCACACTGAAAATCTACTACTCAGAGCACACTGAAGTCTACCCGTCCCCATATCACTCTGAAGTTAACCTTCAGATCACATCGAGTCTACCACTAGATCACACTGAAATCTACTACTCAGTTCATACTGAAGTCTACCTATCAAATCATACTGAGTCTAACCTTCAGATCACACTGAAGTCTAATATCAAATCACTCTGAAGTCTGTCCCTGAGATCACACTGAAGTCTACCCCATCATATCACACTGAAGTCTACCACTCAGAGGACATTGAACTACCCCCTCAAACTACACTGAAGTCTACCACCCAGATCACACTGAAGATTAACCCTCAGTTCACACTGAATATACACCTTTGATAATACTGAAGTCTACCCCCTCAAATCACCCTGAAGTCTAACCCCTCAGATCAAAATGAAGTCTACGCTCCCCTGATCACACTGAAGTCTAAACCCCTCAGATCACACTGAAATCTACCACTCAAATCATACTGAAGTCTACCTATCAAATCATAATAAGTCTAACCTTCAGAGCACAGTGAAGTCTACTACTCAGATCCCTCTGAAATCTGTCCCCTGAATCGCACTAAAGTCTACTCTATCAGATCACACTGAAGTCTACCACTCAGATCACACTGAAGTTTACCCAATCAGATCACCCTGAAATCTACCCCGTCAGATCACATTGAAATCTACCCTTCAGATCACACTGTAGTCTACCCCTCAGATCACACTGAAGTCTATCACTCAAATCATTCTGAAGTCTTCCCACTCAGATCACACTGGTGTCTTGTCTACCCTCTCAGATCACACTGAAGTCTACCCCCTCAGGTCACACTGAAGTCTGCCACCCAGATCACTCTAAAGTCTACCCCTTTAGATGACATTGAAGTCTACCCGTCAGTATAATAAGAGAATTTATGTGTAGATTTGGTAGTGGTAAATGGCACTCTTCGCCGGCAATGAGTGTGCTTTATTGGGTTCTGGGCACACAGGCAGTATGTTTAAGTGGCCAAGGAGCCAGGAATGCCCCGGCAGCTTGAGACAGTACACTTCTTGTCTCTAGGAATAGTTGGTGCCAAGTAAGAGAGCCAGACATCTTGCAGACTGAAGCCAGGCCTAAGCCCACTAAACGTCAACACTGGTGACACGACATATAACGGACGGCCTGACGCTAAATGTAAACCACATCAATGTATACATCACTCAGCCACCTACTCGTGGTCGTCCTCGACCGTTATAGGTGACTGAAAAAAAAAACTCGTTCTGTCTCTCGCAGGAAAGGCTCACAGAACTCAAAATAACAACATATACAAACATATGGACATGGACAAAAATAAAACTTCCTACAGGGAGGGAAGAAAAAGTGGGTGTCATAAAACATCGTGGTCCGAGGCAGTGGACCTCAGAGGTATCACTGCATGCCTTCCTGCGTCTAGATAGATACTGCAACACTTCAGGAGACAACGGTGCGACTGAGCTATGGCGTAACAGATCTGGCCCCAGGCCACTTACACACACTACCTGTGTACAAAAAACAATAAAGCAGGATGTCGCCTCTGAAGAGTATTCTTTCTCCAACAATAGCAAGAATTGTAATACCAGAACACACTGAAGTGTACCAACTCAGATCACACTGAAGTGCACCACTCAGATCACTGAGAAGTCTACCCCCTCAGATCATACATAAGTTTACACACGTAGATCACATTCAAGTCTACAACCTTAGATCACTCTGAAGTCTACAACTTAGATCGCACTGAAATCTATCCCCTCAGATGATATTGAAATCTACCCTCTCAGATCACAGTCAAGTCTACCCCACTTAGATAACACTAATATCTACAACTCAGATCATTATGAAATCTACCCCTCAGTTATAAGTAAGTAAGTAAGTAAGTTTATTCAGGTATACACAAATACAGTTACATAGAATTATCATACATAGCGGCATATGTGTAGAGAACCTGGGATAACCCAAAAAAGTCAGACAGAGTGACTTATTTCCATTGGGGTCCTTTTACCTTATTATTATAATATAAAGGTTATAATATTTTCTTATTATTCTACAATGAAGATAACATCTTATTATCATACTAAAAAGACTATCTACTACACCAAGGTCATTAAGACTATCTACAATACGAGGGTCATTACTAGGAATAAGGTAAAATTTACACGTATGTTAGCCAAAAAATAGAAAATCATTCCCCTCCCTTTCTGTAGCTACATTCATCAGACACCTTTTGGCACTCTTCTTGAACTGGTTCATGCTATGACTGGCTTTTGACATGTGCGGGTAGTCTGTTCCATTCCTTTATTGCTGTACAATAAAAGGTGTTGAAGCCTGGCCACTGACTGTGGGTACTAAAAAAGTTGTGTTCTCTCCCCCTAGTACTATGATTGCTTTGGTTCCCAACCCTTTACAAAATTGACAGCAAGATATTCTGGACATTGTTTGTGAGCAATTTATAAACATGATTTAGCTTCAGTTGTTTTACTCTGTCTTCAACATTCAGCATATCTAACTGCTGTAATTCATCCTGGCCTGCATGTTCTCTTGGTCCCAAGGTCCAGGATGAATTTTTACGATTTTGTTTCTGGGTGATTTGCAGTCTATCTTTCAGTTTTTTTGTCAAGGCAGAGTACCAAGAAGAGCAAGCGTAATCCATATGGCATTGTATAAGGGCTAGACATAGGGTCCTGCGAGCCTCAGTAGGTAGACACTGTGCTTGTCTATACAGGAACTTCAGTCTGGCATTCGCTTTCTTTACTACACTGTTCCCTATCAATTCTCCTGACATGCATGGGTCAAAGGGGATTCCCAAATATTTTACTGATGAAACCAAAGTGATGGGCTCCCCATTACATTGGAACATTAAAATTATTTACCCTTCTCAGTTTATGTTTCGTGCCAAAGAGAATGGCTTCAGTTTTCCCTAGGTGTAATGATAGTTTGTTGTCTACTAACCATTTGCTGCAGGACTCCAGTTCCAGTGTTAAAACATTAGCAATATCTTGTGGTCTTTACCTGACACTAACAGAGCATTGTCATCTGCATACAGTAGGAGTTTGCACTTGACACTGATAGGCATATCATTGACATAACATAAGAATAATAAGGGACCCAGAATACTACATTGGGAACTCCACATGTTATCGGCAGGGGGTTCTGATTCTGTTTTGTTGATTTTGACTATTTGTCTCCTGTTGCTAAGGTAGGACTTAAACCAGTCTACAGAACCTATACCGATAGCTTGAAGTTTATTACTAATATATTGTGGTTGACAGTATCGAAGGCCTTTTGCAGGTCTAAGGTTACCATACCTATGAGGTTCCCCTTTGACATTTCAGTTCTCAGGTAATCCATCAGATTAATAAGGGGAGTGTCGGTTGAGTAGGATCTTCTAAAGCCCGATTGATAGCTAGGAGAAGTTGTTGTCTTTAAAAGGAAATTAACACTGGAAAAATACACCCCCCCTCTCTAAATTTTGATATTTTCTGAGTATACAAAACAGGCATAGTTGCTTACATCAGCCTACTATTTTCTTAAAGTAGGAGAACTTCGCCCCTTAAAACCCCCCCGGTCGGTATTAGTGGTGATTGATAGATTATTATGTGAGAAAAGGGGATTGACATTTCGAAGCACCATCTTTTAGGAATTTAGAGGGGTGTTATCAGGGCTTGCCCTTATTTGGGTTTTAACCCCTTTAGTTTTTTTTGAATAAAGTCGGGGAAAACACTTACTTTGACAACTGTTTGGGGTTACCCTTTTATTGGAAAAGTTGTTTGAAACTTTCAGAGTCGTTTTAAAAGGTATTTGATGAGCTGGGTTTATTACTGTGTTGATGAAACAGTGCTGAGAATTTAAAAAGAATCTCCACCTTAATTTTTCGGGCTCCTCATTATCGATGGGTACTATTTAAAATATTATGGCTTATGGCTATACCCCAATGTTTTGTTGTTCCCAGGTTTTTGGGGGTTACTTAACCTTCAATTTTTGGCATAGTGCTTTCCTTTTGCTCCTTTCATAATCTCTGTACTCTTTTCCCTCACCCTTTGGAATGTTTAGTCTGCAAACCTGTCTTTTTGTTTTTAAATCTTTTTGCGCTGGTCCTGAATTTATATTATCAAATATTCAGTTTTCACCGGGTTCTTTCTTCTTTTAATCCTAACCTCTTTAAGGGTCAATATTATCAAGGGGGTAGTAAATTTTTTTTAATTTTTCCCAGCATCGTTTACGCCCCGTGAAACTTGTTTTCTCTTTCAGTCAAATTTTGGGGAACCCTTTTTTACCGTGTTTCTTTACGAGTTTCAGTTGACCTCTTTTTTTATGCCCCTGGTGGGCCTTTTCCTACCCTTGATTTTCCTGGGCAGTAAATTAAAATGATCCTAAGACCTTGGAAATGACCCCTGACTGATAATGTTCTCAGCCGGTTAAAAGATGGGTCTTAGGGTGGCTGAAAAAACTGTGTGATGGGGGTTTGGGAGTTTAATTTTTGAGTGTAACTTTTTAATCCGAATTTGCATATCCTTTTGCATAGCCGTTTTTTGCTGCTAAAAAAGTTTGAGTCGCCAGTATTTTTGCCCCAAATTTTTTTAAACCCCGGGAAAAGACTCTGGAAAAGTCTTTTAAGAATGGTCCGGGTGGGGAGGGGGTAACTAGTTCCCTTAAGATGGGTTTGGTCTTAGGAAGCGCACTTCAAACCAAAAAATCTCCATTTTATTTTTATTTAAATCAGGTTTTGGGTTAAAACAATCTTTTCTAAGTAGGCACATACTCCCCCACCCTTTCTTTTTCCTATCTAAGCTTTTATATTGTAACCATCTTTTTTTTGCCCTCGCTCAGTACTGTATCACCCAACAAGATTCAGAGATGGTTAAAACTCCCGCCCAATTTTGTTAGCTAGAATCCTAATCTCGCCAATTTAGGAAAAGAAGTATCTTGCTTTGAATAAATAAAGTAAGCCTTTTTTATAAAACAATCTAATCACAATATATGGCAAGGGGTCATTTGTATAAAATTAGGAAAATCGTCATCACTGCTAAAGGGCAACTGTGCCAAAGTGCATTTGTTAAACAAAATGAATTCTGGCACCGTTGCTTAATTGACATACCCCCATCATGCACCCCCCCTTTACACATTTTACATAATGTCTTTTCTTTTTTTCTGCGTTTAGTACAGTGTATGCACCGTTTGGTGGTTTTGTTTTAATAATGGTGTATTGTCTCACATTGCCTAGTTGCATTACTTTGGGAGTTAAGGTTTCATTCCTGCACTGGGACCCATTTTCCCCGTCATTTATCTGCGTTTTCCCTCTGCACAAAAGTTTGAGGCCCTGGATTAATTTGGATATCACCACTTAAGGCGCTACAATAAGAGCTGTGTGCATGTTTTTGTTTGGGTATGCGGTGTGCCATCCTTGCGGCGATAGTGACATTTATTTTTCGGTAGGATGGAATTTTTGTCTTTTACTGTCCAGGGCGCTGTTACCCATTCCCCTTTTCCCAAACCCCCCTGACTGATTCTTTCTTCAGGGATTGAAGAAGAAAATAAATAAATTATGGCGCCGTCCCCCCTAATGCCTGTATTTTCACTCTTGCTTTTTACTCCCATACATTTTTAAAATTTTTTCTTTTCAGACGTAACCCTTTGTATCTGCTTTAGCTTCACCATGAAATTTTAGTAAAAATTTCCCCTTCAAGACCCCCTTCACTGCTCATTTTTTCCCCTTAAATTTACAAAACCCTTAGTTTAACCCCCTTTTTTCACACTCCCCCTTCCCCTCTCATTAAGTGGCCCCAATTAAATTCTAACTCCTTCCATTCGGTAGATCAGAAAGTTAATCCCTGGTTTTATCCTTCAAATCCCCCTCAAATTTCCCTTTATCGGGGGGGGTGTCGTGTTGTTGTCTCCACCTGTTCTGTGTAGCCATTTTTTAAAAAAGAGGGGGTAATGCCCCCTACACCTGACTTTCCTTGGTTTTTAAAATTATTTGGGTTTTCTGCTTGATTCTCTCACTGTAACTGTTCCCGAATATGGCACTACTAAAACTCAACCTTGATTTTAAATTCATTCTTTCCCCCGAATGGATGAGGATATCCCACTATAAAACCTTGAGTTTTGTAGTTGATTTGACGTGTCTCCCGGTTTCCCCCTCGTTGACGGTAAGGGATATATGGTGGTACAATATGATGCTACTGTAACGAGAACGTCAGTAAGAGGGAATTTCACTTCGATTGTACGTTGGCAGTAGCGGCCCCGTTTGGGTCCGGGCAGCCATTTTTAAAAGCTCAATTCTTTCCTGTTTGGCATGAAGAAAAAAGTCCTCAGACCCGTCATTTCCTTGGGGATTTAGTTATCAGGTTTTTTGCCAGTTGTCTTCCCGTTGAACATGGGGCAGTTTATATGGAGGCAGTTATTTTATTGTAGTGGAAAAGTCTGTCTTGTTCACGTTGGGAGGGTCGGTCTGAATGCCCCTCCCTCTTTTTTATATTTTTCCATTCGTTGTCGTCACCGTCGTTTTATGTCAATAGTTTCTGCATGTTGTTGCAGCAGACTTGCCAAATTTTTCCATCACTGGGTTCGGATGGCCCCGGGGGCGGCAAGATATGGGCAACCCTTTTTGCTGCTTGCTGCGGCTGCGGCCGCTCACACTAGTTCTTTCTAAGTATCATTTTTGTCTATCATGTTGTTTTCAAGTCTACCCCCCCGATCAAAATGAAGTCTACCCCACGATTACGCGAAATGTACCTCAGATACACTGAATCTCCATTCAGATAATCCGAGGGTTTCCTTTTTCCCCCACCTGCAATCTATTTGCCATACTGAAGTCCCCTTCAATCATACTAAAGTCAACCCTTCAGATCACAAGATCTACAACCAGATCATCAGAAATCACCACTCGATTTCCCCACAGTGTACCTACAGTGACAACACACAAGAAACGTAAGGAAAGGTTTTTAAGGGGAAAAGCAGAAAATTTTGATCATGAAATATTTTGGGTAGGCATAGAGCCCCCTGTATGGCTATTAAAAGCCCCTGGAAAAAAAAATAACAAATTTTTGGAAAAAGATACTTTAGAGAACTGGGTAAAAATAGAGTGCCTCGAGCAGGACATTTTTAAAAGGCAAGAAACCACTATATTCCCTTTCTTTATTATTTTAAAAGGTCAACGAATAAAAGCATCCGTTCAACTATCTAAAGAGAAACTTATTTTTCAAACCCAGATCTGCTATAAATATTAGAAAAAAGCTTAGGGGGGGTTTTTTTTTTATTTCATACTTGACATCTCAAAAAAAACCCCTACCCCCTTGGGTAGTAGGGGGGGTGGTAGGGCGGGGTTTGGGACCAAACACAACCCGTCTAAGGGGAACGTGGACGGGGAAAAATACCTACTTGAGACCTCTCTCCCTGCTTTTGGGTTTCTCTCTTGCAAATAGCACAACTCCTGATAACGCATTTAGAAGTGTGAAAGTATTTATTTAAAAATTATAATTTTTTATATAATATTTTAAATATATTATATAATATTTATTATAAATTTATATGCAAAAAGATACAGTAAACAGGGGATTTTAAAATACAAAACAACCACTGTGAAAGAGTAGTGAAATTCCAAGCACTTTCGTGACTACTCACATTATCAAGGAACAATGTTCCTTGATAATGTGATATTACGAAAGGGCTTGGAATTTCTCTATTCTTTCACAGTGGTTGTTATATATATATATATATATATATATATATATATATATATTAAATATATATATAATATATATATATATATATATATATATAGGATGGGGCTCACCTCTGGTGTAAATTGTGGGACCCATAGCCTCGGAGAATATTTAGATTTCTTCCTGAAGCCGTTGAATATTCCACTTCCCCTACCACCCCATCTTTTAATATATTTTTTTACCAATAGGAATATTTTATTACATAATATGGTACAGAAGATTTAAGAGATACATTGTTGATATAAAGGTGGCATATAAGGTACATGTTGTTACGTGTGTATCACCGATTAAAGGCGAAAAATCTAATCCAGCTCTCAGAGCTGGGGCGCGTGCCCAAAATACAGCAGGCATTACCCCTTTGAACAGCCGCACTGAGCCGCTGGAACAGAAAACTAGCTGCCCTGGGATCCGTAGTTACCCTGATGCGTCTTTTTCCCAGCTCCTTAAGGAATTTAGATGCACTCTTTCCCCATGAGCCAAGGGTCTCTGAGCCTGTGGGAACAAACATATAATGATGGGCAAGTTCTCCATATTTTCTAGACTTTTGGGACTCCCTGAAGCTGGCAGCTGCCCCTCCTTCCTCCTGGTGTATTGGAGATAGGAATCAGCCAAGGTAGATGCACATGTAAGTCCCACACCACCTGCTTCCCATCTGTCCAGGCTTGAAGGGTGATACCATCTGGACGCTTCTGCCTGCCATCAGATCTGCATAGTTGGGGTGGCTCCCTTACTGTTGGGCATCCAGCTGTTGTGAGGCTCCTCTTGATAATGTTATTAACCTCCTCATGTCTTGCAGTCTTTCCCTCGGATTTACGGCACACAAGACCATGGTACCCGTATCGGTCTGCTGCTTCACTGCCACAAATACACCTGTGTTCGGCGAGAATAGGGGCGGCAAGTCGAAGGGCAACACCGATGCGGATGGTCTGTGGGTCGAGGTGTGTGCCAAGGCTGGAGTTGGGAACAGCCAACAGAAAGTCCCCAGCATGAGGGGCTCTCACTACCAGGAGGCGGGCTCTATCCTTCCCCGACACACACTGAAGCATTGTTGAGGCTATATTTTCCACTGTTGGACCATCCCAGTGCATTATTGCTTTGTAGTTGTTGGGGGAGCAGGTCTGGTTAGATTATCCCGTTAGATTATCTCAGATCATTGCTCCGTCAATGAATTTTGGCCCGGACTCCAATCTTGTCCCTAAAATGTTCAGGGAGAATCGCTGCTACAAGCTCCTGATGCAATGGGAGGGAAAAAGCGGTAAAAATGGGTTGGGAAACCCAAGCCTCCTAGTCTGA
>NW_026509346.1:0-35547 GCF_026875155.1 Cherax quadricarinatus
CAGTCACTGTGGTGTTACTAACTGGTAACACCTTACTGACACTCAGGTGTTACAAAACTGGAAAACCTTACTGCAGTCCCGGTTTTACACAACTGTAACCCTACTGACAGTCACGGGGTGTTACAAATGGTAACACCTTACTGACAGTCACTGAGGTTTACAAAACGGGTAACACCTTACGACAGCCCCGAGTTTTACAAAACTGGTAACCCTTACGACAGTCACTGAATGTTCAAAAACGGAAAACCCACCTTACTGAAGTCACTCAGGTTTGCAAAACTGGAAACCCCCCTTCTGACAGTCACTCAGGTGTTACAAAACGGGTACCACCTTACTGACGTCACTCGGGTGTTACATTTACAAAACGGTTCCCTGAGAGTTAGCAGTTATTCCCAAAAATGGGGAAAGGGAAAATATCTGAAGGGGGACAGATGTGTGGTGTGTGTGGTGTGTGTGGTGTGTGTGTGTGTGTGTGTGTGTGTGGTTGTGTGTTGTGTGTGTGTGTGTGTGTGTTTTGGGGTGTGTGGTTTTGGGGTGTGTGTGTGTGTGTTGTGTGTGGGGGTTTGGTGTGGTTGTATGTGGTGTGTGTGTATGTCTATTGTTATTGTGTTGTGATATTGTGTGTGTGTGTGTGTGTTGTGGTGTGAGTGGTATAAGTGGTGTGTACTCACCTTTTTGTCTCACCTATTTGTTTTGGAAGGGGTCGAGTCATAGCTCCTGGCCCGCCTTTTCACTAATTGTACTGGGTCCTCTCTCTCCCGCTCCATGAGTTTATCATCTCCCCTTAAAACTATGTAGGGTTCCCGCCTCCACTATTTCACTTTCTAGACACCACGACTTGACTCCCCGATAAAAGAAATACTTCCTAACACCCCTTTTGTTTCATTGGTCTCAATTTCCCAATTGGCCTCTTTGGGTCGTGTCCCCACTCGGAACACCTGTCTTTGTCCACCTTTTCTATTCCCCGCAGTATTTTATATTCGTTATATGCTCCCCCGACCCCCTGGCCTCCCTGTCGTCAGGCCGATTTTCCCCCACCTTTTTCGTAGGCAATCCCCGTAGCTCTGGGACTAGTCTTGTTGCAAAACCCTTTTCACTTCCTAAATTTTTTTTACGTGTTGACTAGGTGTGGGTTCCCAAAAGGGCTGCATACTCCAGTAGGCCAGTAGATGGTGTACAGAGTCCCTTAAACAATCCTTACTGAGGTATCGGAAAAGCTACCCTAGGTTTGCCCGGGGCCCGTATTTGTTTAGTGCGCCTCAGGAGATATGCTCGGGGTTAACTCACCCCCAGATCTTTTCCTTAGTGAGGTTTGCATCTTTGGGGCCCTCAAACTAATTTTGTCGCGGGCTTCTTTGCCCTTCCCCCTCTTCATGACTTTGCTTTGGGATGGTTAATTCAAGGGGCCAGTTGGGCCAGGCTTGAGCCTGTCCCCGGTCTCTTTTTTATCCCCCCTGATCCTCGTCCCCATTTGATTCTTCTCATTAACTTCACATCATCTGCAAACAAGGACACTTCTCTGAGTACTATTCGCCTTCCGTTATGTCGTTACCACGTATACCAATAACAGCACAGGTCCCTAGGACTGCACCCCTGTGGAACCCCGCTTGTCACAGGCGCCCACTCTGACACCCTCGTCGCGTACCATGACCGATGTTGCCTCCCCCCCCCCTGTCAATATTCGTCTGATCCATTGTACAGTGACCTTCCTGTTATGTGTGCCTGGTCCTCTAGCTTCGCAAGTAACCTCTTGTGAGGCACTGTGTCGAAGGCCTTCTTGCAGTCCAAAAATACCAGTCGATCCACCCCTCTCTCCTTGTCTTACTTCTGTCACCTTGACATAAAACTCTAGTAGGTTTGACACATATTTTCCTCCTCTGAAACCGAGCTGGTTGTCAATTATACACTTGTTTCTTTCAGGTGCCCCACCATCTCCTCCTGATGATCTTCTCCATGACCTTGCTTACTAGATACAACGTTAGTGATACAGCTCGTTAGTTTTAGTGCCTCAGTCTGTCTCCCTTTTTAAAATTGGGACTACATTTGCCATTTTCCATACCTCAGGGATTGCCCATTTCAAATGAGTGTTTGAGAAACTTTGTAATGGCTCAACAATAACCTCTGCTCCCTCTTTAAGGACCCATAGGAGAGATGTTGTCTGTCCACCGCCTTGAGGTGTCAAGTTTCGCATAGCAGCTTCTTCACCTCCTCCGTGGTTATATGTACCTCATCCAGCACTTGCTGGTGTGCCCCCCTGGTCTGATTCTTGGAGTCCTACGGGTGTCCACTGCTAAATACCTCTTAAAATCTTGTGTTGAGCTCATGACATACTCTCGGTCGTTTTCTGTGAATTCCCCACAACCCTTCACCTCAGTCTGATTACCTGGTCCTTGACTGTTGTTATCTCCTGATGGTGCTGTAACAACAGCTTTCGGTCAATCTTTACTTTGGTGCTAGTCCATTTTCACATATGTCGCGAGTCCTTCCCTTCTATCTTGTGCATATTCGTTTCATGCTCTTCGCTGATTTCTTTATTTTCCTGAGTTCTCTCTGTCTTCTGGTACCCTTTTCCCATTCTCTAGTAAACCTATTTTTGCCTCCCTACACCTTTGGGTGAACCAAGTGACCCTCGTTCTGTACTTCCCATTATTTCTGTTTCCCTTGGGAATCAAACCTCTCCTCTTCCTCCTTGCATTTTGTTGCTATATAGTCCATCAACTTCTTGTACTTGGTTTTCCTGTCAGTTCCCTCTCCCACTGAATGTTCTTGAAGGAAGTTCCCTCATGCCTGATAGATCCCCCTTTTGTATTTGGTTTTCCCAACTATTCCTGCTACTCTCATCCACTTGGAGCTCAAACTATGTAGTCGAAGCCGAACCACATGATCACTAGGCTCCCAGGGGCCTTTCACATACAGGAATACCCTCGATGTCCCGAACCTACTCGAGGTGAATACAAGGTCCAACCATTCTGGTTCTCTCTCTCCTCTCTCTCTGGTAGTGTCTCTAACATGTTGGATAGCAATGAGGTTCTCCCAGTACCACATCCATCATCTTGGCATCCCATGTTGTCGGGACCCCATGGGCTCCAGGTTTCTCCCAGTCAATCTCCCTTGTGATTGGAAATCACCCATAACTAGTTAACTATTGCTACCCCCCATGTGTGGCTCTCCTGGCCACCTCGGCTAGTGCGTGTCGATCATTGCTCTGTGCTCTCATCGATTTTTTCCCTTCTCTTGGTCACCTGCAGTTCTGGTGGTGGGTTGTACATTACTAGCAATTATCACCTTATTCCCTCAGACGGGATTGTTCCTACTAAGTAGATACCTTTCCGCCCATGCCAATCCATGTCCTTCCATTTTTCCCAAACCCCACTGGGTTTTAATGAGCAGTGCAACTCCTCCTCCCCTCTCCTCCCTCTGTCTTTCCTGAGGATTTGATATCCTGACATGGAAAGATTGCGAATCGTTATTATTCTGGTGAGATGTTTGTTCTGGGAGTGCTATTATGTCTGGGATGTGCGCGTTGGGAGTCGTGCGGGGGGTGCCACTCCCTCATACTTGTTTTGTTTATTCCATCTGGCATTTGTATAACCACACCTTCAACTTCTTTCTAAGACTGTGGTCTGGTAAGTATATTGGGGTCGGGGAAGTGGGAGACGCTGGTAAGGAACTATGGTTGTTGCTGTGGGGGTGAAGTTTTAATTAGTGGGTGGTGGCATTGATGTGGCATGGTGTTTTGATTTAGAGTTTTTGGTATGCACTGGGGTTGACCTGTGAGTGGAGGGCTTCTCTATAGAAAGCGTTGTTTGAGGGCGCTGTATTTGATTCTTCTTCCTGGGTCTGGGACTCCTGTCTGTCTTCTCCATCTCCTCCTTCCCTCCTTTCGTCGGGGCAGGTTACCATCTCTCTCAGTTCTGCCTTCTTCTTGTGTTCTGTCACGGTCGAGATACACCTTTTCCCTGTATGCCGTCATTCCCTTAATCGTGCTTTCTCCTCAGGATCCTGGTCCGAGTCGCTCTTGCCTTGAAGGTCACTCTCACTGCCGGGTTCTTTTTTTTACAAACCCCCCTATTCTATTCTCCGAAAATTTTCCAGCGGGTCATATCGTCTTCTCCTATTGCTCTTCATGATGCTTTCAATTGCTTTTTTTTTCCCATTGTTTTCTTGCTGTCATTATGTTTCCCCTTCACTTCCCCTGAGCCCATACACAAAGACTGACTCACCCTTTCATTCTCCCACTGCAATATCCCTGGGTATCCCCTCATTTTATTTGGTTTCCTCCACAGCAGCTTTCCCTTTCATCATTTCACTGGCTAATGTCTGGGCTCAGTGGCTGTCATTTTCCCTTCTCGCTTTCCTTGGGCTCTGTTGTTTGTCCTGTTAGGGCCTCCACATAAAGCATAGCTCTTTCATTTTGCTACAGTCTCCCTCTGATCGAGCATCTCCATGCAGTTGGCCCCTTCTTTCCTACGTCCCCTTATTTGTGGCTGAGTAGCTGTCTCTGGTTGGGTGCAATCCAAAATGTATCTTTAGATTCTTTAGGCTGTTCAGATTTTTCAATTCCTCTCTAAACTCTGTATCCTAGCTTCTGCTGCTTTGACAGCACCGCCCACTTTCAGCTTTTCCTATCTACCTCTCTTCCATTCTCATGCTAAGTTATTCTAGTTTCTTTTGCCCATATCATGATCCCTTTTAAAGAGCTCTGCTGCCCAATCTTCTTTTGCAATTTCCTCCTCCTGTCCCCTGGTTAAATCTTGTTGCTTCTCTGGCACCCATTTTGTTTTATCCCCTGATTGCACAAAGTGGAAACCTATGTAGATCTGTATCATAGGTTAGTAGTGTGTATGTCAGAAGTGAGGGGGGGAATAGTGGAGGAACTGAGTGGGCTATGTGGGAGCTGAGTGGGGAGGGTGGGGAGGGTTTTAGGGTGAAACGGGGGAGGGGAGGGTGATCGAGGGAGGTGAGGGATCAGGGAAGTAGTGAGAAGTCGGTGTGAGGGGAAGTATGAGAATGTCGGAGGTGAGGGGGAAGTTGTATGTGTGTGTGTGTGTGTGTGTGTGTGTGTGTGTGTGTGTGTGTGTGTGTGTGTGTGTGTGTTGTGAGTGTGTTGTGTGTAATTTTGTGTGTAATTGTGTGTGGAATTATGTGTGGGTTTTATTATGTACTGAAGGTAGGTGGCTTTGTGCGTTTAAGTAAGTCTCAGTGGTCCATGGTGCCCACAACCTTTCTTGAGACCTGACCCCAACATCCTGGGACTTACCGCACTTACTTCCAGTGTGTGTTTGTGTGTGTGTGTGTGTGTGTGTGTATGTGTGTATGTGGGTGTGTGTATGTGGGAGTGTGTGTGTGTGTGTGTGTGTGTGTTGTGTGTGTGTTGCGTGTGTGCGAGTGTGTTGTGTGAATGTATTTGTGTACTTTCGTATTTAACCTGTGGCTATTCAGTGTCTTGCATAAAAGAAAATGACAATTTCCAACAATAATGAAAGCCGATTAACTTTCTCGTAGCAGATTTCTGAGTGGGGAAGACATAGAATCACACGGAACACACATCTATACACGAGAAAACAGCTCACACATACACTTAACAAAGCTACATGTGTCTGAAACAATAGCAAAAGTTTACCTAAACAACATAATGAAACATAAATGGAAGTCCGAGATTATCACTAAGTAACCACACTTGGTGCCGAGTTGGGAGGCAGCTTGTGTTGTCTAGCTACTACTGTTTCCAAGCTGTCTGGTGTGATAATTCCAGGACGCAGTTTTTCCTGTGTGCCCCTCCTGTAATTCCACCCACCTGACAGTCTCGGCAGTAGACAATTAGACAAACCAAGTTAACCAACCTACAAGGTCATGGGGAGGGGCCAACACATACACAACACACACGCCCACCCAAAACACTCACACCTGCCCAAACACACCACCCGCCCACCACCCAACACCCGCGTCACCTGGGAAGTGAGGTAAGGGAGTCAACAGAGGTTACACAGATGGACTTCTGACACACGGAACTAGGAAAGAACCAAAAACAACCAGGAGTGGAAGTGTGGAAAGGTTGACATCCGGGGCCCACGGATTGGAGACCTGGAAACAATAATACCACACCTGACCTATGACCTCACATCACTAATGACCACACCTCACTTTGACACACCTAACTGACCACACTTCACTAAGCATTATCACTCCACAACCATGACCATCTCATCTACGACCACACTTCGCATGATCACAGCCTGGAGTTTCATCTGAGTGGACACAGATGACTTCTGGCATACGGAACTAGAGAAAGACACAAAAACAACCGGAGTGGGAAATGTGGAAGGGGTGATGTCCGGGGGGCCCACGGATATGAGGACCTGGACACATAAACCACACTGACTATATGACCACACCTCACTATACCTCACAACCACTATTACCACACCTCACTATGAACCCACACTGTCTATGACAACACCTTAACTATGACCACACAACACTAAAGCATGATCACGCCCTCACTCATGACGCACTATCATCACGACCACACATCACAAGGATCCACAGCAACCAAGGAGGTTCAACTGAGGGACACAGATAGGATGACTTTGGACACACGGAACTAGGGAAAGTCACCAAAAAACCGGAAGTGGAAATGTGGACGGGCCTGAATTCCGGGGCCCACGGATAGAGACCTGGAAATATAAACCACACCTGACTATGAGCCACACCTTTCCTATGAACCCTCACCTAACTGTGACCACCTGTATCTATGACCACAACCTCACCTCGCTATGAACCACACCTGACATAGGAGACCTCACCTAACTATGACCACACCCTATAAACTCACCTAATGCACAGTTCACTATGGCCACACCTAGCCAATGGCCACTCCCTCTAACACGGTTTTACAAAGGGCGCAGTTCTGTCTTACGAATTTAGCATAACATTTTTCACTAAGATCATTTGAAGAGGTAGATCACTGGTAATGAAATGATGATATTGTGTATAAGAACTTCCAGTACGGCTTCGATAGAGTTCCACACCAGAGCTATTAGGAAACATAAGGAATAGTAGGAAAAATTTTTTCTCTGGGTAAGGATGGCTGACCAGATAGGCAGCAAGATTTTGCATAAATGGGGGAGAAAACAAATGTGGCACGTCACAAGCGGTGTTCTAAGGGGTCAGTAAATTGGGGCCCGTTGTTGTTCACAATGTTACCATAAAAGACATACGATGATGGAATAATAGCGACATAAGCAAATTAGCTAGAAGACACCAAAATATGCCGTCCAATTCATTTCTAAAGAGGACACTAGACACCCAGGATGATTTGAATAGACTGTGCAATTGGTCCGGAAGAAGTGGCAGATGCAGTTCAATTTGACAAATGCAAAGTCTAAATGTTGACAGGTAAATAACCATGCCACATATAACTAAACAATGTAGATCTTAATACTACTGCTTGCCGAAAAGGATTTAGGAGTTCAGGTTTAGCAGTAATCTAAAACAAGACAACAGTGCAGATTAGTGTTCGCAATAAAGCTAACAGAATTCTTGGCTTCAACTAGAAGTTAATAAAATAATAGAAGTCCTCAAGTTGTTCTTCACCTCTATATATCCTTGGATTAGCCTCATTTAGACTATGCTGCTCAGTTCTGGTCACCGTAATTACAGAATGGATATAAATGCTCTGGAAAACGTACGAGGAGATGACAAAGATGATCCCATGTATCAGAAATCTTCCCCTATGAGGATAGACCTGAGGCCCCTGACTATCTCACTCTCTCGAAAGGCGTAGAAATAGGGGGCGTATATGAATCATCAAGTGTATAAATGGAAAACAGGAGATAAATAAAGGATGTCAATAGCGTGCTGAAAATTCCAGCCAAGACAGGACTCGCAGCATTGGTTTCAAGTTTGGAAAATTTCAGATTTAGAAAGGATATAGGAAAGCACTGTTTGGTAATAGGTTGTGGATGAGTGGAACACACTCCGATACAGTTATATTCAGGCTAAAACGTTTGTGTAAGTTTTAAAAATAGGTATAGATAAATACATAGTGGGTTGTGCTGGGTGTGAGTTGGACTGACAAGGCTAGTGCGCGGGTCTGGCCGTCATGCTTCATCCTTGAGTGGAGGTGACCAGACTGGGTGGGTCCATTGGGCATATCCGGGGGGGGTGATTGGGTTAAATCCGGGGGGGGTCATGGACCTGCCTCCGCATGGGTCGGTATGGCCTGTTTGCAGTGTTTCCTTCTTTCCTTATGTTCTTATGTTCTTATTAGCACAAGTTCCCTTTGCCATATTCCCATCGTTCAGAGGGTCTTCCTGTCATATTCTGTGTTCTTGAACGGGCTTGCCTCATATATTTCCATTGTTTATGGATGTATATCTTGTCATATCCTTCGTCTTGATGTTTTCCCCTCTCACATTCCATCGTTCTGGACGGTTTACCCATCATATTCCATCGTCACCGTACGGGTTTTCCTGTCATATTTCCATTGTTTGACATATTTCCCTGTCATATTCCATTGATCATGACTGAATTTCCCCCTTGTCATATCATTTTATTACTGATGGGGTTTTTTTTCTCTGCCCTGACCTCCCGTGTATTTTCTTCGTAGAAGAACGGGACGGGGTTATTTCCACATCGTCCGGAACAGACGAAACCTAACACACATCGACTTAACACAGACTCAATAAACAAAGCTATAAGATAACGCACAAACATAGAAGCTTCGTTATATCACAGTCAAACCACTGCTCTTTTGTAAATGTAAAAAGAGTAACAACCTACAGAAAATAATTAAGTTCATATATAATTCCGTATATATGTTTAGCTGCTCTAATATTGGGAATAAGGAATATAAAACTACTACTACTACTACTACTACTACTAACTAACTAATAATAATAATAATAATAATAATAATAAAAATAATAAAATAATAAAATAATAATAATAACAGAAAGAAGAAGAAGAGGAAGAAGAGAATATATAAACATGGTACGAAGTGGTGAAATAATTAGTTCAATAATAAGAGGTACTTTAAGAAGCAACTGGATTACGAGTACAAGACATGTTTAAGACTCGACCATGAAACTAACCAGAACACTCTGGAATGGACATATCTATACCTGAGTGTAAAGATCCCTCAATAACGATGTCTGTGACAATGGTTAGAATTTTAGTGAGACTTTGTGTCGCTTATTACTCAGGATTTATGATAACGTATTTGATAGCATCCACCATATATATTCATTGCTATAAAAGGGCTGAGATGTGATCCACAAGGAAAGGGGAAGTAAGGAATCTGATTACCTTCACGTTTATTCTTGAATGAGCGGTATGAAGTCTGCCTTTTATCAAAATAGTGAACGTCTAATCTGTACTACATAAATACTTCTCAACCGATACTTTCATGCGTTTTTTTAATTGCTTACATTCATACACTGATGAAAATGAGGCCGCTAGGTTTGCATAAGATGAACAAGAAATTAATCGCAAAGCAGACACGAACATGAGACTGGGAGCCTGCGGTCATCATATACTAAGACCCGCGTCAGGAAACACTTCTCTCAGTTTTCCTAACAAACATTAACCTAACATAGTCTAACCTAACAACAGTCCTTTCTGTCATGTTTCTTCATGAAGATTCTTTGATTCTCCCAGAAAGACTCCTTGTCCTCAGCCTCTTGGTAGCAAAATTAATTCTTCCAGTTCCCATGGGACTGTATAATTCTTACAAGCTTAGCAATTCATCAAGAGTATATAATGAATAATTTTCTGTTAAGTATCGGCTAATGTCTGTTCCAGTTCCTACTCTTCCAAATATTAATCTCTTTCTATCCCTTGACAGATTGTTTTTGTTTTTAATCAACTGTTATACAAACTGTCACATAATTTTTTATCCCCGACCCCTATTATTGCAATGATGTGATTATCATCCTGTTATTGTCAGATGGTCCTAATAATCCCGAGTTCAATTGCTTTGAACTGACTCATGATTTTCTTTCCATTTCTTACTTGCTACGTGATAATGTTCGAAAATTAACTTCAATAACAGCATTTGTTACTAGTTAGCCTATTTTCGATTCTTAGCATGTTAGGTTTAAGAACTATCAGCTACAATATACTGTACAGTCTTTAGACTGTTAGGTTCAAGAACTACCACCAACTACTTGTATGACCAGAGCTTTGGTAAGATGGAGAAGGACGAACGATGAGTAAGATGGGGAAGGAAGAAGGCGATGAGTAAGGCGATGGGACATATCTGGAAAAGGTTGAGTGGGGGAAGTTAGAAGGAATAATGAAGAAAAGTGGCCCATCCACTTTGGTGCATTTTAAATATATGTATGTGTGTGTAATGTCATTAATGAAATCATTTTCGTTGACAGGAGCATAACACTTACCCTTCAGTTTTCACGTTAAACAAGATTGTATAACCGCCTGACTCTTGAGATGACAAGTTATAAGCTATTTGCAATTGCCTTTTTTTTGCAATTTCAGACGATGGCTGGAAATTACGACAGCAAAGGTGATTGATATAAGTCGATTACTGCTGGAATAACTGCCACCTCAGCTGTACGAAGTTGTTGTCCTGCCATAGTAGATTGCTGATGTTACATGTTTAAATGTTAAAATATTGATAAGTATAAAGTGAACCTCCATAAACGGACATAAAAGGTTTTCCGGTGGTACCCATGGTCTATCTACATCTTCAAGTTGCTTTTTTGCTGCGTACAGAGAGTTGGTGTCTGAGATTATAGCTGGAACTTGAGAGCGAGCTCTCCCAACTCGACTCATCAAGGGAAGGATTGTAGTTCTGAGCGTTTTTCTGTGGTACTGCTATTTCCTCTTACTCACTACAGCTGGTGACATTAACTATGCATCAGATTCATCATCTGACAACTGAGGCATGGCATTCCCATTTAAAGTGACATATTTACAACACTTACTATTGGATGACAGTGGGATCTCCATGTGAAAAAGTTTAAAGTCCACTTGGAGTAACCATGGAACTGTTTCTGTACTTTTGGGTCACTTCAGTACGTAGATTATGCATCATTGTCTGCACAAGTTCAGGTCAGGTACTGACGCATTTGGTCGGAGTTTATGTTTGCAACTGAGGTTTTCATTACGGTGCTGAGCGATGGTTGTGTGATATTTTGAGCTGGTGTGGTATGCGAGGAGGGCCACATACTTTCAATCCTGAGGGGACTGGTATATAGTTAACTTCACAATATGTGGATAATGAGGCTTAATTCCATTAGCAACAAAAAAATTTTTCACACAAGCAAGTTTAACATTTTCTACCTGCTATTTCCTTGCAACATAAACCTCAGTGAATCTCCATATCATCTACCTCTGATACCCAGAAGACATAGGATTGATGATGGTCCTGGTGCTTGTGTATACTGGGGATCGGGTTATGGTGGGCGCTGTAAACAGAGGGACAGAATTCAATCATTGGAATGGCAAAAGTTGCCAGTAGGAGTCCCACCAGATCCAGGTAGATCAGGGAGTGAAGCCTAGGACATTTGGTTGGAGAGTGCTAGGGAGTGCTTCTCTTTGTGTTTTGTCGGGGGGGATATGCCAGAATTCGCTTGTAAGCAATTTCCTAATCAGGTGGGAATTGCAGTCCCTGAAAACAAGCTCACAAGCAAATACTGCAAATTGCTTTTTGGCTGCTGCATTTTTTATTTGTGTTAATGACCAAACTCATAACAACTGAAACATTGTGTGACACTACAAACCTTTTCATGGATATTTGGTCTGGTGTACCCTGGTTCCAAAGGATTTTCATACTATGCTGACTTATGATTTTGGCTTCTTTCCGGTATTTTCAAAGGCGATTAGTTTTAGTGGTTTGCTGTGAACTCGCAACTTTTGGTAAAATTTATATTTTTTAAGAACCTTGAACCAGAATTTTCTTGATTACTTTCGTCACAAGTTCCTCATCAAAGTGCATACTCTCATGAAATGTTGATTCTTCCCACAAAAACAGTTACGTTTGTGCTGGTAACTGTCAGTGGAATGGGATAATACCCAGATTTTACTTAATTTCTCAAGAACATCCGCTTGAGAGTTGCAGCAGCTCACTTCAGAGAAGAGTAGAAGTACGCATCAGAGTGAGTTTGAATATATCCACTGGTGCAGACAGTTGATTGCCACAAATACATGAAGTATTTCCCTCTTGGATTTTTTTTTGGTTGTCCTTAGACACGATTCAACTCTTATGTCGACATGATGCCCAGTAAGGACATGATGCCCAGTAATGGTACACTAAACAAAGATTTTGCTGGTAAAAAAGATACCTTCCTATTTGTCATTCCTAAACATCCTATTTCAGCTGACTTATGAAGTTCAGCCCTAAGGTAGCCTAACCGTCGAGGAGTGAGGGAGACAGGGCCCCTAAGGTAGCCTACCCTCGATGATGAGGGAGACCGGGCTCCTAAGGATTTTCCTAACCCTCGAGAGTGAGGAGACAGGCTCCTAAGGGTACCTACCCTCGAGGAGTGAGGGAGACAGGGCCCAAGGCAAAGATCGACCAGAGTTTTAAAATACCGCACGGGCTACTGAGAACCAGTCACCTTGGCCATTTGTTTTAAATCTGCAGAGACGAAGTTGCCGAAAAAGAAGACAGGAAAGGCAAACTGATACATGTAAATAGTGTGATTCTTTTGTGTCTGGGTACCAGTTGTAAAAGTTGGGGTGGAGAGGACGGAACTAACAAGCAAGTCCACCGCTAGTCACTTGAGTGGATGAGGAAAAATTCTCTGCCAGACTGTGATCCCTTGCACTTTTCCTCTTCCTCCTTTCTAATAATCTCTGCCACCATTAACTATTCCATCGGTTGTAGAAATGCGAGTGGATGAACCTTCCCCCCCACGATCTTTCCACTATTATATCTCTACTCCCACACATCCCCTCATCTCAAGAGACAACTGACAACTCACAAACTCTTTCTACTTGGTTCTGCACTGCTAACACTTATTGCGGCTGTTTTATCCCTCTTCCAGCTTCTGCATCACACTGCCTCTCTCTCCCCTGTATACAGAAGACACAGAAATCAGGTCTCCTTTTATAAAGACACAAAGCCGGAAGTAACCTCGACAAACTGAAGTAGACCTAGACAAATCAGAAAACATTAATGGGAATATTAATTCCAAACCAGAACCCGAATAATACCGTAACGATGCTCACGTTAAGCTCCAGCAATCTATACAGTACGATGCTCACGTAGCTACAGCAATATACTGTAACGAACGCGCACTTAGCTTCAAACAAATATTAGTGTACGACGCTCACGTTAGCAACCAGCAATATACTGTACGACGCGCACGTTAGCGCTTCAAACAATAACTGTAAAGCGACGCTCACGTTAGCACCGACTAATATACTTTAACGACCCTCACGTTAGCTCCAACAAATACTGGTACGATGCTCCATCCTTCGCCTGGGCACACACACACACACACAGGTTACGACGCTCACGTTAGCTCCAACAATATATCTGTACGACTCTCACGTTAGCTACCACAATATATACTGTACGACCCTCACGTTTGCAGCCAACAATATACTGTACGAACGCTCACGTTTTAGCTCCACAATATACGGTACGACTGCTCACGCTAGCTCCAACAATATATTAGTACGACGCTCACAGCTACGCCAACAATACATCACCGTCAACCTCTCACCCTCCATCAACTCATCTCACACACTCAACTCCTATGCATCTTACTTTTAACTTATACACAAAACTTATAGTAACGATTACCGCACCACCTCTCATCCATCTCCCACCCCCAGATCCATAGCGACACCCGCTTCGGCTAATTGTGGTGGATTACCGGTAGCTAACATTGTTATTATTACAAATGGAACATCAGAGGTATATGGGAAACAAGGAGAGCTTCAGTTGTCCTACATATATTTGTTTCCCCTGGAATAGCCGGAATAATTACTGTGTGTGTGCCACTTTTTTACCAATCACTCTCTCCCCTTCCTGCATGATGGGACATGAAACAATTTAATGCCACTTTTCCTGATATACTGATATTCCCAAATTCCCGCATTTCTTTTTATATTCCCACCATATTGCAGACTGTATCTTCAAACAAGTGGTACAACGATCTGTTTTTCAATGTCTTCCCCTTCAGGCCACCCTGTCTTTATAACTAACATGTAATCTCTGATTTCATCATTACGTTTCCCTGGGTGTTTTTTAAGTCCTTCATTATTACGCTGGGGAAGGTCGTACTGCGTGTCAGTCTCGTGACGTCATTCACGCGAAGATCAAGTGACACCACGAATTCGACTGACTGCAGTAAGTGATCTCCACGAAAGTGCTATGTTTTTAATTTTAATTTCTTCCGTTCTTACACTAGACCCTCATCACTGATCCCGTGGCACTCTGGTCAATATATATTAGGAACTTTATATGTGCCATACCTCTTTTCTTAGCGCTTTTTCTGATTCGTCTTTCTTCAGATGAGTTGTCACAATTAGCAATAATGGTAGAATTACCAACAAAATGTTAAGTAATGGACACAGATACAGTCGTTTTGACTGAAAAAGGTTTTAACGACTGGTATGGTAACACTAGTTATTTATCATACATCACAGGTCCATCACATTATTGTTAACATCAGTAACAGCTTTTCGCCAGACTTTTTTCCCCCAAAGCTGTGGCGGGAATCGAGAACCAAATTGTGTATATGGACTTCAGTAAGGCTTTTGACAGGGTCCCACATCAGAGACTATTGAGGAAAATTAAAGCATATGGTATAGGAGGAGAAATTTTTTCCTGGATAGAGGCATGGTTGACAAATAGGCAGCAAGAGAGTTTGGCATAAATGGGAGAAATCAGAGTGGGGAAGTGTCACGAGCGTTTCCACAGGGGTCAGTGTTTGGCCTCCTGGCTGTTCAACAATCTAACATAAACGACATAGATGAGGGCATAAAGATCGACATCGGCAAGTTTAGCCGATGACACCAAAATAGGCCGTCGAATTCATTCTGACGAAGGACATTCGAGGCACGACCCTCCAGAAGATTCTTGACAAAGGCTGATGCAGTGGGTGGAGAAAAGGGTGGCAGATGCAGTTTAATATAGACTAATGCAAAGTTCTAAATGTTGGAACAGGCAATAACCAATGCCACATAGAAACTAAATAAAGTAGATTTAATATTACAGATTGCGAAAAAGATTTAGGATTCTGGTTAGCAGTAATCTGAAACCAAGACAACAGTGCATAAGTGTTCGCAATAAGCTAATTAGAAATCCTTGGCTTCATATCAAGAAGGCATAAATAAAAGGAGTCCTCAGGTTGTTCTTCACTCTAAACATCCTTGGTTAGGCCTCATTTAGAATTAATGCTGCACAAGTTTTTTGGTCACCGTATTACAGAATGGATATAAATTCTCCGGAAAATGTACAAAGAGGATGACCAAAGTTGATCCCATATATCAGAAACCTCCCTTGAGATATACTAAGTGCCCTGTAAACTATGCAACTCCTTCTAGAAAACGTAGAATAGGGGGATATGATTTGAGGTGTAAAAATGGAAGACAGGATAAATAAAGGGGATGAAAATAGTGTTGCTGAAAATATCTAGGCCAGACAGACTCGCAGCAATGGGTTTAAGTTGGAAAAATTCAGATTTCAGAAAGCGATATAGGAAAGTACTGTTTTGGTAATAGAGTGTTGGCTGAGTGGAACAAACTCCCCAAGTACAGTTATAGAGGTCAGGATACGTTTGATGTAGCTTTAAGAAAATAGTTGTATCTAAATACATGAGTGGAGTGGGTGGGTGCGAGTTGATACCTGAATAGCTTGTGTCTGACCTAGGTCGGTTGCCGTGTTCCTCCCTTTAACATGTGACCTGACCTGACTAGGTGGGTTTTTGTGGCATTGGGCTTAAGCCGGTAGGGAGACGTGACCTGCCTCGCATGCCCAGTAGGGCCTTCTGCAGACGTCCATCGGTTCTTATGTTTTCTTACATGTTCCTCAATTGAAATCGCGAGCCAAGCGAAAATCTGGGCAGAGATTTGATTGGCAGTTATCTAATTATTCATGATATATTAAAACAAGTGATTTGTATCACTTTTCCAAAGCTCATCATTAACCTCAAGATTCTTAATTAGTGAATCTTTGTTGGCAAGAACAAGTCAAGCAGATTGTTTCCTCTAGATTGGTTTCTGTCACAACCTGTTCTAAAAAGCAATCCTGAACCTATCAAGTCACTAGAGTCAAGATTTCCTGGTCATATTGTTCCCCAATCAATTTGTCCTAAAGTTAAACTCTCCCATTATCCACAACATTGTTCATATCTAGATGCATATGACATTTCGTCCCATAACAGCTACTGCACTCCTAATCAGGTTTGGGGGCCTATAACTCACCCCCAAAATTAATTGTAATAATATCGGTAGAAATACCGACAATATGTAAAGTAAAAAGACACAAGTGCAACTAATTGACACTTTATGTGTGCAAACGTTTTCGCTCTCCAGGAGCTTTTGTCAAGCGATAACCCGGTAACGCTTGACAACGCTCCTGTAAAGCGAAACGTTGCCACAATAAAATTCACATTAGTTTGCACTTGTGTCCTTTTACTTTTACAAAATTAATTTGGTCAACGCCCCCTCGAGAAAACTGTAGCCAGATTCTGTATTCGATGTTTCTAATTTATAATCATGTCTTAGACAACAATTTAAATTTCTCTGACATACATAGCCACTCCATCACCCTTCCGTTGACCCATCAGTGTGGAATAGTTTATAACACTGTAAGACTGGCATTCAGAAAGGCATTTCTCTATCTTTCAAGCTGAACCAGGTCTCTGTTCTACCATAATATCAATATTACCGCTACGACTTACAAGAAATTTAGCTCATCTAACCTTATTTCTTTAGACTCCTACTATTTGTATAGAAAACCTTAAAATTAAAGGAGATAGTCACTTGGTTGCCCTCTACTATCTCTCTTTGTTTGTTGATCAATTGATATGCCTGTACTAGCACTTTATTCTGAATAATTGTTCTTTTATAAAAATATCCAGAATGTATCCCGTTAATTGCTATTTTTAAACCCTAATGCTGCAGCTGATTGTTTTCCCACAAACACCCACGCCTCTATAATCTATCGAAAGTATTTCTAGACTATTCCACGACTTGACTACTCTCTGGACCTGAAAGAAATACTTCCTAACATCCCTTGTATTCATCTGAGTCTCAACTTCCAATTGAGACCTCATTGTCCGTGTTCCCCATCTCTGGAACATCCTGTCCTTTGTTCCACCTTGTCTATTCGCGCAGTAATTTTAATATGTCGTTATCAATGCTCCCCTGACCCCCTGGCCTCCATGTCGTTCAGGCCGATTTCCCTCAACCTTCTTCGTAGGCCAATCCCCGTAGCTCTGGGAACTAGTCCTTGTTGCAAACCTTTGCACATTCTCTAATTTCTTGACGTGCTTGACTCAGGTGTGATTCAAACTGTGTCTGCATACTCCAGTATGGTCCGGACCGTAGATGGTGTACAGAGTCCTTAAACAATCCTTACTGAGGTATCGGAAACGCTATCCGTAGTTTGCAGCGCCCGTATTTGTTGAAGTGCGCCTTCAGGAGATATGCTGCGGTGTTAACTCACCCCCAGATCTTTTTCCTTGAGTGAGGTTTGCATCTTTGGCCATCAAACTAAATTGTGTCGGCGGTCTTCATTTGCCCTTCCCCAATCTTCCATGACCTAGCATTTGGCATGGGGTTCCAATTCAAGAGCCAGTTGCTGGTACCAGGCTTGTAGCCTGTCCAGGTCTCTTTTGTAGTCCAGCCTGATCCTCGTCCCGATTCGATTCTTCTCATTAACTTCACATCATCTGCAAACAAGGACACTTCTCTGAGTACTATTCGCCTTCCGTTATGTCGTTACCACGTATACCAATAACAGCACAGGTCCCTAGGACTGCACCCCTGTGGAACCCCGCTTGTCACAGGCGCCCACTCTGACACCCTCGTCGCGTACCATGACCGATGTTGCCTCCCCCCCCCCTGTCAATATTCGTCTGATCCATTGTACAGTGACCTTCCTGTTATGTGTGCCTGGTCCTCTAGCTTCGCAAGTAACCTCTTGTGAGGCACTGTGTCGAAGGCCTTCTTGCAGTCCAAAAATACCAGTCGATCCACCCCTCTCTCCTTGTCTTACTTCTGTCACCTTGACATAAAACTCTAGTAGGTTTGACACATATTTTCCTCCTCTGAAACCGAGCTGGTTGTCAATTATACACTTGTTTCTTTCAGGTGCCCCACCATCTCCTCCTGATGATCTTCTCCATGACCTTGCTTACTAGATACAACGTTAGTGATACAGCTCGTTAGTTTTAGTGCCTCAGTCTGTCTCCCTTTTTAAAATTGGGACTACATTTGCCATTTTCCATACCTCAGGGATTGCCCATTTCAAATGAGTGTTTGAGAAACTTTGTAATGGCTCAACAATAACCTCTGCTCCCTCTTTAAGGACCCATAGGAGAGATGTTGTCTGTCCACCGCCTTGAGGTGTCAAGTTTCGCATAGCAGCTTCTTCACCTCCTCCGTGGTTATATGTACCTCATCCAGCACTTGCTGGTGTGCCCCCCTGGTCTGATTCTTGGAGTCCTACGGGTGTCCACTGCTAAATACCTCTTAAAATCTTGTGTTGAGCTCATGACATACTCTCGGTCGTTTTCTGTGAATTCCCCACAACCCTTCACCTCAGTCTGATTACCTGGTCCTTGACTGTTGTTATCTCCTGATGGTGCTGTAACAACAGCTTTCGGTCAATCTTTACTTTGGTGCTAGTCCATTTTCACATATGTCGCGAGTCCTTCCCTTCTATCTTGTGCATATTCGTTTCATGCTCTTCGCTGATTTCTTTATTTTCCTGAGTTCTCTCTGTCTTCTGGTACCCTTTTCCCATTCTCTAGTAAACCTATTTTTGCCTCCCTACACCTTTGGGTGAACCAAGTGACCCTCGTTCTGTACTTCCCATTATTTCTGTTTCCCTTGGGAATCAAACCTCTCCTCTTCCTCCTTGCATTTTGTTGCTATATAGTCCATCAACTTCTTGTACTTGGTTTTCCTGTCAGTTCCCTCTCCCACTGAATGTTCTTGAAGGAAGTTCCCTCATGCCTGATAGATCCCCCTTTTGTATTTGGTTTTCCCAACTATTCCTGCTACTCTCATCCACTTGGAGCTCAAACTATGTAGTCGAAGCCGAACCACATGATCACTAGGCTCCCAGGGGCCTTTCACATACAGGAATACCCTCGATGTCCCGAACCTACTCGAGGTGAATACAAGGTCCAACCATTCTGGTTCTCTCTCTCCTCTCTCTCTGGTAGTGTCTCTAACATGTTGGATAGCAATGAGGTTCTCCCAGTACCACATCCATCATCTTGGCATCCCATGTTGTCGGGACCCCATGGGCTCCAGGTTTCTCCCAGTCAATCTCCCTTGTGATTGGAAATCACCCATAACTAGTTAACTATTGCTACCCCCCATGTGTGGCTCTCCTGGCCACCTCGGCTAGTGCGTGTCGATCATTGCTCTGTGCTCTCATCGATTTTTTCCCTTCTCTTGGTCACCTGCAGTTCTGGTGGTGGGTTGTACATTACTAGCAATTATCACCTTATTCCCTCAGACGGGATTGTTCCTACTAAGTAGATACCTTTCCGCCCATGCCAATCCATGTCCTTCCATTTTTCCCAAACCCCACTGGGTTTTAATGAGCAGTGCAACTCCTCCTCCCCTCTCCTCCCTCTGTCTTTCCTGAGGATTTGATATCCTGACATGGAAAGATTGCGAATCGTTATTATTCTGGTGAGATGTTTGTTCTGGGAGTGCTATTATGTCTGGGATGTGCGCGTTGGGAGTCGTGCGGGGGGTGCCACTCCCTCATACTTGTTTTGTTTATTCCATCTGGCATTTGTATAACCACACCTTCAACTTCTTTCTAAGACTGTGGTCTGGTAAGTATATTGGGGTCGGGGAAGTGGGAGACGCTGGTAAGGAACTATGGTTGTTGCTGTGGGGGTGAAGTTTTAATTAGTGGGTGGTGGCATTGATGTGGCATGGTGTTTTGATTTAGAGTTTTTGGTATGCACTGGGGTTGACCTGTGAGTGGAGGGCTTCTCTATAGAAAGCGTTGTTTGAGGGCGCTGTATTTGATTCTTCTTCCTGGGTCTGGGACTCCTGTCTGTCTTCTCCATCTCCTCCTTCCCTCCTTTCGTCGGGGCAGGTTACCATCTCTCTCAGTTCTGCCTTCTTCTTGTGTTCTGTCACGGTCGAGATACACCTTTTCCCTGTATGCCGTCATTCCCTTAATCGTGCTTTCTCCTCAGGATCCTGGTCCGAGTCGCTCTTGCCTTGAAGGTCACTCTCACTGCCGGGTTCTTTTTTTTACAAACCCCCCTATTCTATTCTCCGAAAATTTTCCAGCGGGTCATATCGTCTTCTCCTATTGCTCTTCATGATGCTTTCAATTGCTTTTTTTTTCCCATTGTTTTCTTGCTGTCATTATGTTTCCCCTTCACTTCCCCTGAGCCCATACACAAAGACTGACTCACCCTTTCATTCTCCCACTGCAATATCCCTGGGTATCCCCTCATTTTATTTGGTTTCCTCCACAGCAGCTTTCCCTTTCATCATTTCACTGGCTAATGTCTGGGCTCAGTGGCTGTCATTTTCCCTTCTCGCTTTCCTTGGGCTCTGTTGTTTGTCCTGTTAGGGCCTCCACATAAAGCATAGCTCTTTCATTTTGCTACAGTCTCCCTCTGATCGAGCATCTCCATGCAGTTGGCCCCTTCTTTCCTACGTCCCCTTATTTGTGGCTGAGTAGCTGTCTCTGGTTGGGTGCAATCCAAAATGTATCTTTAGATTCTTTAGGCTGTTCAGATTTTTCAATTCCTCTCTAAACTCTGTATCCTAGCTTCTGCTGCTTTGACAGCACCGCCCACTTTCAGCTTTTCCTATCTACCTCTCTTCCATTCTCATGCTAAGTTATTCTAGTTTCTTTTGCCCATATCATGATCCCTTTTAAAGAGCTCTGCTGCCCAATCTTCTTTTGCAATTTCCTCCTCCTGTCCCCTGGTTAAATCTTGTTGCTTCTCTGGCACCCATTTTGTTTTATCCCCTGATTGCACAAAGTGGAAACCTATGTAGATCTGTATCATAGGTTAGTAGTGTGTATGTCAGAAGTGAGGGGGGGAATAGTGGAGGAACTGAGTGGGCTATGTGGGAGCTGAGTGGGGAGGGTGGGGAGGGTTTTAGGGTGAAACGGGGGAGGGGAGGGTGATCGAGGGAGGTGAGGGATCAGGGAAGTAGTGAGAAGTCGGTGTGAGGGGAAGTATGAGAATGTCGGAGGTGAGGGGGAAGTTGTATGTGTGTGTGTGTGTGTGTGTGTGTGTGTGTGTGTGTGTGTGTGTGTGTGTGTGTGTGTGTTGTGAGTGTGTTGTGTGTAATTTTGTGTGTAATTGTGTGTGGAATTATGTGTGGGTTTTATTATGTACTGAAGGTAGGTGGCTTTGTGCGTTTAAGTAAGTCTCAGTGGTCCATGGTGCCCACAACCTTTCTTGAGACCTGACCCCAACATCCTGGGACTTACCGCACTTACTTCCAGTGTGTGTTTGTGTGTGTGTGTGTGTGTGTGTGTATGTGTGTATGTGGGTGTGTGTATGTGGGAGTGTGTGTGTGTGTGTGTGTGTGTGTTGTGTGTGTGTTGCGTGTGTGCGAGTGTGTTGTGTGAATGTATTTGTGTACTTTCGTATTTAACCTGTGGCTATTCAGTGTCTTGCATAAAAGAAAATGACAATTTCCAACAATAATGAAAGCCGATTAACTTTCTCGTAGCAGATTTCTGAGTGGGGAAGACATAGAATCACACGGAACACACATCTATACACGAGAAAACAGCTCACACATACACTTAACAAAGCTACATGTGTCTGAAACAATAGCAAAAGTTTACCTAAACAACATAATGAAACATAAATGGAAGTCCGAGATTATCACTAAGTAACCACACTTGGTGCCGAGTTGGGAGGCAGCTTGTGTTGTCTAGCTACTACTGTTTCCAAGCTGTCTGGTGTGATAATTCCAGGACGCAGTTTTTCCTGTGTGCCCCTCCTGTAATTCCACCCACCTGACAGTCTCGGCAGTAGACAATTAGACAAACCAAGTTAACCAACCTACAAGGTCATGGGGAGGGGCCAACACATACACAACACACACGCCCACCCAAAACACTCACACCTGCCCAAACACACCACCCGCCCACCACCCAACACCCGCGTCACCTGGGAAGTGAGGTAAGGGAGTCAACAGAGGTTACACAGATGGACTTCTGACACACGGAACTAGGAAAGAACCAAAAACAACCAGGAGTGGAAGTGTGGAAAGGTTGACATCCGGGGCCCACGGATTGGAGACCTGGAAACAATAATACCACACCTGACCTATGACCTCACATCACTAATGACCACACCTCACTTTGACACACCTAACTGACCACACTTCACTAAGCATTATCACTCCACAACCATGACCATCTCATCTACGACCACACTTCGCATGATCACAGCCTGGAGTTTCATCTGAGTGGACACAGATGACTTCTGGCATACGGAACTAGAGAAAGACACAAAAACAACCGGAGTGGGAAATGTGGAAGGGGTGATGTCCGGGGGGCCCACGGATATGAGGACCTGGACACATAAACCACACTGACTATATGACCACACCTCACTATACCTCACAACCACTATTACCACACCTCACTATGAACCCACACTGTCTATGACAACACCTTAACTATGACCACACAACACTAAAGCATGATCACGCCCTCACTCATGACGCACTATCATCACGACCACACATCACAAGGATCCACAGCAACCAAGGAGGTTCAACTGAGGGACACAGATAGGATGACTTTGGACACACGGAACTAGGGAAAGTCACCAAAAAACCGGAAGTGGAAATGTGGACGGGCCTGAATTCCGGGGCCCACGGATAGAGACCTGGAAATATAAACCACACCTGACTATGAGCCACACCTTTCCTATGAACCCTCACCTAACTGTGACCACCTGTATCTATGACCACAACCTCACCTCGCTATGAACCACACCTGACATAGGAGACCTCACCTAACTATGACCACACCCTATAAACTCACCTAATGCACAGTTCACTATGGCCACACCTAGCCAATGGCCACTCCCTCTAACACGGTTTTACAAAGGGCGCAGTTCTGTCTTACGAATTTAGCATAACATTTTTCACTAAGATCATTTGAAGAGGTAGATCACTGGTAATGAAATGATGATATTGTGTATAAGAACTTCCAGTACGGCTTCGATAGAGTTCCACACCAGAGCTATTAGGAAACATAAGGAATAGTAGGAAAAATTTTTTCTCTGGGTAAGGATGGCTGACCAGATAGGCAGCAAGATTTTGCATAAATGGGGGAGAAAACAAATGTGGCACGTCACAAGCGGTGTTCTAAGGGGTCAGTAAATTGGGGCCCGTTGTTGTTCACAATGTTACCATAAAAGACATACGATGATGGAATAATAGCGACATAAGCAAATTAGCTAGAAGACACCAAAATATGCCGTCCAATTCATTTCTAAAGAGGACACTAGACACCCAGGATGATTTGAATAGACTGTGCAATTGGTCCGGAAGAAGTGGCAGATGCAGTTCAATTTGACAAATGCAAAGTCTAAATGTTGACAGGTAAATAACCATGCCACATATAACTAAACAATGTAGATCTTAATACTACTGCTTGCCGAAAAGGATTTAGGAGTTCAGGTTTAGCAGTAATCTAAAACAAGACAACAGTGCAGATTAGTGTTCGCAATAAAGCTAACAGAATTCTTGGCTTCAACTAGAAGTTAATAAAATAATAGAAGTCCTCAAGTTGTTCTTCACCTCTATATATCCTTGGATTAGCCTCATTTAGACTATGCTGCTCAGTTCTGGTCACCGTAATTACAGAATGGATATAAATGCTCTGGAAAACGTACGAGGAGATGACAAAGATGATCCCATGTATCAGAAATCTTCCCCTATGAGGATAGACCTGAGGCCCCTGACTATCTCACTCTCTCGAAAGGCGTAGAAATAGGGGGCGTATATGAATCATCAAGTGTATAAATGGAAAACAGGAGATAAATAAAGGATGTCAATAGCGTGCTGAAAATTCCAGCCAAGACAGGACTCGCAGCATTGGTTTCAAGTTTGGAAAATTTCAGATTTAGAAAGGATATAGGAAAGCACTGTTTGGTAATAGGTTGTGGATGAGTGGAACACACTCCGATACAGTTATATTCAGGCTAAAACGTTTGTGTAAGTTTTAAAAATAGGTATAGATAAATACATAGTGGGTTGTGCTGGGTGTGAGTTGGACTGACAAGGCTAGTGCGCGGGTCTGGCCGTCATGCTTCATCCTTGAGTGGAGGTGACCAGACTGGGTGGGTCCATTGGGCATATCCGGGGGGGGTGATTGGGTTAAATCCGGGGGGGGTCATGGACCTGCCTCCGCATGGGTCGGTATGGCCTGTTTGCAGTGTTTCCTTCTTTCCTTATGTTCTTATGTTCTTATTAGCACAAGTTCCCTTTGCCATATTCCCATCGTTCAGAGGGTCTTCCTGTCATATTCTGTGTTCTTGAACGGGCTTGCCTCATATATTTCCATTGTTTATGGATGTATATCTTGTCATATCCTTCGTCTTGATGTTTTCCCCTCTCACATTCCATCGTTCTGGACGGTTTACCCATCATATTCCATCGTCACCGTACGGGTTTTCCTGTCATATTTCCATTGTTTGACATATTTCCCTGTCATATTCCATTGATCATGACTGAATTTCCCCCTTGTCATATCATTTTATTACTGATGGGGTTTTTTTTCTCTGCCCTGACCTCCCGTGTATTTTCTTCGTAGAAGAACGGGACGGGGTTATTTCCACATCGTCCGGAACAGACGAAACCTAACACACATCGACTTAACACAGACTCAATAAACAAAGCTATAAGATAACGCACAAACATAGAAGCTTCGTTATATCACAGTCAAACCACTGCTCTTTTGTAAATGTAAAAAGAGTAACAACCTACAGAAAATAATTAAGTTCATATATAATTCCGTATATATGTTTAGCTGCTCTAATATTGGGAATAAGGAATATAAAACTACTACTACTACTACTACTACTACTAACTAACTAATAATAATAATAATAATAATAATAATAAAAATAATAAAATAATAAAATAATAATAATAACAGAAAGAAGAAGAAGAGGAAGAAGAGAATATATAAACATGGTACGAAGTGGTGAAATAATTAGTTCAATAATAAGAGGTACTTTAAGAAGCAACTGGATTACGAGTACAAGACATGTTTAAGACTCGACCATGAAACTAACCAGAACACTCTGGAATGGACATATCTATACCTGAGTGTAAAGATCCCTCAATAACGATGTCTGTGACAATGGTTAGAATTTTAGTGAGACTTTGTGTCGCTTATTACTCAGGATTTATGATAACGTATTTGATAGCATCCACCATATATATTCATTGCTATAAAAGGGCTGAGATGTGATCCACAAGGAAAGGGGAAGTAAGGAATCTGATTACCTTCACGTTTATTCTTGAATGAGCGGTATGAAGTCTGCCTTTTATCAAAATAGTGAACGTCTAATCTGTACTACATAAATACTTCTCAACCGATACTTTCATGCGTTTTTTTAATTGCTTACATTCATACACTGATGAAAATGAGGCCGCTAGGTTTGCATAAGATGAACAAGAAATTAATCGCAAAGCAGACACGAACATGAGACTGGGAGCCTGCGGTCATCATATACTAAGACCCGCGTCAGGAAACACTTCTCTCAGTTTTCCTAACAAACATTAACCTAACATAGTCTAACCTAACAACAGTCCTTTCTGTCATGTTTCTTCATGAAGATTCTTTGATTCTCCCAGAAAGACTCCTTGTCCTCAGCCTCTTGGTAGCAAAATTAATTCTTCCAGTTCCCATGGGACTGTATAATTCTTACAAGCTTAGCAATTCATCAAGAGTATATAATGAATAATTTTCTGTTAAGTATCGGCTAATGTCTGTTCCAGTTCCTACTCTTCCAAATATTAATCTCTTTCTATCCCTTGACAGATTGTTTTTGTTTTTAATCAACTGTTATACAAACTGTCACATAATTTTTTATCCCCGACCCCTATTATTGCAATGATGTGATTATCATCCTGTTATTGTCAGATGGTCCTAATAATCCCGAGTTCAATTGCTTTGAACTGACTCATGATTTTCTTTCCATTTCTTACTTGCTACGTGATAATGTTCGAAAATTAACTTCAATAACAGCATTTGTTACTAGTTAGCCTATTTTCGATTCTTAGCATGTTAGGTTTAAGAACTATCAGCTACAATATACTGTACAGTCTTTAGACTGTTAGGTTCAAGAACTACCACCAACTACTTGTATGACCAGAGCTTTGGTAAGATGGAGAAGGACGAACGATGAGTAAGATGGGGAAGGAAGAAGGCGATGAGTAAGGCGATGGGACATATCTGGAAAAGGTTGAGTGGGGGAAGTTAGAAGGAATAATGAAGAAAAGTGGCCCATCCACTTTGGTGCATTTTAAATATATGTATGTGTGTGTAATGTCATTAATGAAATCATTTTCGTTGACAGGAGCATAACACTTACCCATCAGTTTTCACGTTAAACAAGATTGTATAACCGCCTGACTCTTGAGATGACAAGTTATAAGCTATTTGCAATTGCCTTTTTTTTGCAATTTCAGACGATGGCTGGAAATTACGACAGCAAAGGTGATTGATATAAGTCGATTACTGCTGGAATAACTGCCACCTCAGCTGTACGAAGTTGTTGTCCTGCCATAGTAGATTGCTGATGTTACATGTTTAAATGTTAAAATATTGATAAGTATAAAGTGAACCTCCATAAACGGACATAAAAGGTTTTCCGGTGGTACCCATGGTCTATCTACATCTTCAAGTTGCTTTTTTGCTGCGTACAGAGAGTTGGTGTCTGAGATTATAGCTGGAACTTGAGAGCGAGCTCTCCCAACTCGACTCATCAAGGGAAGGATTGTAGTTCTGAGCGTTTTTCTGTGGTACTGCTATTTCCTCTTACTCACTACAGCTGGTGACATTAACTATGCATCAGATTCATCATCTGACAACTGAGGCATGGCATTCCCATTTAAAGTGACATATTTACAACACTTACTATTGGATGACAGTGGGATCTCCATGTGAAAAAGTTTAAAGTCCACTTGGAGTAACCATGGAACTGTTTCTGTACTTTTGGGTCACTTCAGTACGTAGATTATGCATCATTGTCTGCACAAGTTCAGGTCAGGTACTGACGCATTTGGTCGGAGTTTATGTTTGCAACTGAGGTTTTCATTACGGTGCTGAGCGATGGTTGTGTGATATTTTGAGCTGGTGTGGTATGCGAGGAGGGCCACATACTTTCAATCCTGAGGGGACTGGTATATAGTTAACTTCACAATATGTGGATAATGAGGCTTAATTCCATTAGCAACAAAAAAATTTTTCACACAAGCAAGTTTAACATTTTCTACCTGCTATTTCCTTGCAACATAAACCTCAGTGAATCTCCATATCATCTACCTCTGATACCCAGAAGACATAGGATTGATGATGGTCCTGGTGCTTGTGTATACTGGGGATCGGGTTATGGTGGGCGCTGTAAACAGAGGGACAGAATTCAATCATTGGAATGGCAAAAGTTGCCAGTAGGAGTCCCACCAGATCCAGGTAGATCAGGGAGTGAAGCCTAGGACATTTGGTTGGAGAGTGCTAGGGAGTGCTTCTCTTTGTGTTTTGTCGGGGGGGATATGCCAGAATTCGCTTGTAAGCAATTTCCTAATCAGGTGGGAATTGCAGTCCCTGAAAACAAGCTCACAAGCAAATACTGCAAATTGCTTTTTGGCTGCTGCATTTTTTATTTGTGTTAATGACCAAACTCATAACAACTGAAACATTGTGTGACACTACAAACCTTTTCATGGATATTTGGTCTGGTGTACCCTGGTTCCAAAGGATTTTCATACTATGCTGACTTATGATTTTGGCTTCTTTCCGGTATTTTCAAAGGCGATTAGTTTTAGTGGTTTGCTGTGAACTCGCAACTTTTGGTAAAATTTATATTTTTTAAGAACCTTGAACCAGAATTTTCTTGATTACTTTCGTCACAAGTTCCTCATCAAAGTGCATACTCTCATGAAATGTTGATTCTTCCCACAAAAACAGTTACGTTTGTGCTGGTAACTGTCAGTGGAATGGGATAATACCCAGATTTTACTTAATTTCTCAAGAACATCCGCTTGAGAGTTGCAGCAGCTCACTTCAGAGAAGAGTAGAAGTACGCATCAGAGTGAGTTTGAATATATCCACTGGTGCAGACAGTTGATTGCCACAAATACATGAAGTATTTCCCTCTTGGATTTTTTTTTGGTTGTCCTTAGACACGATTCAACTCTTATGTCGACATGATGCCCAGTAAGGACATGATGCCCAGTAATGGTACACTAAACAAAGATTTTGCTGGTAAAAAAGATACCTTCCTATTTGTCATTCCTAAACATCCTATTTCAGCTGACTTATGAAGTTCAGCCCTAAGGTAGCCTAACCGTCGAGGAGTGAGGGAGACAGGGCCCCTAAGGTAGCCTACCCTCGATGATGAGGGAGACCGGGCTCCTAAGGATTTTCCTAACCCTCGAGAGTGAGGAGACAGGCTCCTAAGGGTACCTACCCTCGAGGAGTGAGGGAGACAGGGCCCAAGGCAAAGATCGACCAGAGTTTTAAAATACCGCACGGGCTACTGAGAACCAGTCACCTTGGCCATTTGTTTTAAATCTGCAGAGACGAAGTTGCCGAAAAAGAAGACAGGAAAGGCAAACTGATACATGTAAATAGTGTGATTCTTTTGTGTCTGGGTACCAGTTGTAAAAGTTGGGGTGGAGAGGACGGAACTAACAAGCAAGTCCACCGCTAGTCACTTGAGTGGATGAGGAAAAATTCTCTGCCAGACTGTGATCCCTTGCACTTTTCCTCTTCCTCCTTTCTAATAATCTCTGCCACCATTAACTATTCCATCGGTTGTAGAAATGCGAGTGGATGAACCTTCCCCCCCACGATCTTTCCACTATTATATCTCTACTCCCACACATCCCCTCATCTCAAGAGACAACTGACAACTCACAAACTCTTTCTACTTGGTTCTGCACTGCTAACACTTATTGCGGCTGTTTTATCCCTCTTCCAGCTTCTGCATCACACTGCCTCTCTCTCCCCTGTATACAGAAGACACAGAAATCAGGTCTCCTTTTATAAAGACACAAAGCCGGAAGTAACCTCGACAAACTGAAGTAGACCTAGACAAATCAGAAAACATTAATGGGAATATTAATTCCAAACCAGAACCCGAATAATACCGTAACGATGCTCACGTTAAGCTCCAGCAATCTATACAGTACGATGCTCACGTAGCTACAGCAATATACTGTAACGAACGCGCACTTAGCTTCAAACAAATATTAGTGTACGACGCTCACGTTAGCAACCAGCAATATACTGTACGACGCGCACGTTAGCGCTTCAAACAATAACTGTAAAGCGACGCTCACGTTAGCACCGACTAATATACTTTAACGACCCTCACGTTAGCTCCAACAAATACTGGTACGATGCTCCATCCTTCGCCTGGGCACACACACACACACACAGGTTACGACGCTCACGTTAGCTCCAACAATATATCTGTACGACTCTCACGTTAGCTACCACAATATATACTGTACGACCCTCACGTTTGCAGCCAACAATATACTGTACGAACGCTCACGTTTTAGCTCCACAATATACGGTACGACTGCTCACGCTAGCTCCAACAATATATTAGTACGACGCTCACAGCTACGCCAACAATACATCACCGTCAACCTCTCACCCTCCATCAACTCATCTCACACACTCAACTCCTATGCATCTTACTTTTAACTTATACACAAAACTTATAGTAACGATTACCGCACCACCTCTCATCCATCTCCCACCCCCAGATCCATAGCGACACCCGCTTCGGCTAATTGTGGTGGATTACCGGTAGCTAACATTGTTATTATTACAAATGGAACATCAGAGGTATATGGGAAACAAGGAGAGCTTCAGTTGTCCTACATATATTTGTTTCCCCTGGAATAGCCGGAATAATTACTGTGTGTGTGCCACTTTTTTACCAATCACTCTCTCCCCTTCCTGCATGATGGGACATGAAACAATTTAATGCCACTTTTCCTGATATACTGATATTCCCAAATTCCCGCATTTCTTTTTATATTCCCACCATATTGCAGACTGTATCTTCAAACAAGTGGTACAACGATCTGTTTTTCAATGTCTTCCCCTTCAGGCCACCCTGTCTTTATAACTAACATGTAATCTCTGATTTCATCATTACGTTTCCCTGGGTGTTTTTTAAGTCCTTCATTATTACGCTGGGGAAGGTCGTACTGCGTGTCAGTCTCGTGACGTCATTCACGCGAAGATCAAGTGACACCACGAATTCGACTGACTGCAGTAAGTGATCTCCACGAAAGTGCTATGTTTTTAATTTTAATTTCTTCCGTTCTTACACTAGACCCTCATCACTGATCCCGTGGCACTCTGGTCAGTATATATTAGGAACTTTATATGTGCCATACCTCTTTTCTTAGCGCTTTTTCTGATTCGTCTTTCTTCAGATGAGTTGTCACAATTAGCAATAATGGTAGAATTACCAACAAAATGTTAAGTAATGGACACAGATACAGTCGTTTTGACTGAAAAAGGTTTACGACTGTGTATGGTAACACTAGTTATTATCACAGGTCTCATCACATTAGTGTTAACATCAGTAACAGCTTTTCGCCAGACTTTTTTCCCCCAAAGCTGTGGCGGGAATCGAGAACCAAATTGTGTATATGGACTTCAGTAAGGCTTTTGACAGGGTCCCACATCAGAGACTATTGAGGAAAATTAAAGCATATGGTATAGGAGGAGAAATTTTTTCCTGGATAGAGGCATGGTTGACAAATAGGCAGCAGAGAGTTTGCATAAATGGGGAGAAATCAGAGTGGGGAAGCGTCACGAGCGGTGTTCCACAGGGGTCAGTGTTGGGCCCCCTGCTGTTCACAATCTACATAAACGACATAGATGAGGGCATAAAGAGCGACATCGGCAAGTTTGCCGATGACACCAAAATAGGCCGTCGAATTCATTCTGACGAGGACATTCGAGGCACGACCCTCCAGAAGATTCTTGACAAAGGCTGATGCAGTGGGTGGAGAAAAGGGTGGCAGATGCAGTTTAATATAGACTAATGCAAAGTTCTAAATGTTGGAACAGGCAATAACCAATGCCACATAGAAACTAAATAAAGTAGATTTAATATTACAGATTGCGAAAAAGATTTAGGATTCTGGTTAGCAGTAATCTGAAACCAAGACAACAGTGCATAAGTGTTCGCAATAAGCTAATTAGAAATCCTTGGCTTCATATCAAGAAGGCATAAATAAAAGGAGTCCTCAGGTTGTTCTTCACTCTAAACATCCTTGGTTAGGCCTCATTTAGAATTAATGCTGCACAAGTTTTTTGGTCACCGTATTACAGAATGGATATAAATTCTCCGGAAAATGTACAAAGAGGATGACCAAAGTTGATCCCATATATCAGAAACCTCCCTTGAGATATACTAAGTGCCCTGTAAACTATGCAACTCCTTCTAGAAAACGTAGAATAGGGGGATATGATTTGAGGTGTAAAAATGGAAGACAGGATAAATAAAGGGGATGAAAATAGTGTTGCTGAAAATATCTAGGCCAGACAGACTCGCAGCAATGGGTTTAAGTTGGAAAAATTCAGATTTCAGAAAGCGATATAGGAAAGTACTGTTTTGGTAATAGAGTGTTGGCTGAGTGGAACAAACTCCCCAAGTACAGTTATAGAGGTCAGGATACGTTTGATGTAGCTTTAAGAAAATAGTTGTATCTAAATACATGAGTGGAGTGGGTGGGTGCGAGTTGATACCTGAATAGCTTGTGTCTGACCTAGGTCGGTTGCCGTGTTCCTCCCTTTAACATGTGACCTGACCTGACTAGGTGGGTTTTTGTGGCATTGGGCTTAAGCCGGTAGGGAGACGTGACCTGCCTCGCATGCCCAGTAGGGCCTTCTGCAGACGTCCATCGGTTCTTATGTTTTCTTACATGTTCCTCAATTGAAATCGCGAGCCAAGCGAAAATCTGGGCAGAGATTTGATTGGCAGTTATCTAATTATTCATGATATATTAAAACAAGTGATTTGTATCACTTTTCCAAAGCTCATCATTAACCTCAAGATTCTTAATTAGTGAATCTTTGTTGGCAAGAACAAGTCAAGCAGATTGTTTCCTCTAGATTGGTTTCTGTCACAACCTGTTCTAAAAAGCAATCCTGAACCTATCAAGTCACTAGAGTCAAGATTTCCTGGTCATATTGTTCCCCAATCAATTTGTCCTAAAGTTAAACTCTCCCATTATCCACAACATTGTTCATATCTAGATGCATATGACATTTCGTCCCATAACAGCTACTGCACTCCTAATCAGGTTTGGGGGCCTATAACTCACCCCCAAAATTAATTGTAATAATATCGGTAGAAATACCGACAATATGTAAAGTAAAAAGACACAAGTGCAACTAATTGACACTTTATGTGTGCAAACGTTTTCGCTCTCCAGGAGCTTTTGTCAAGCGATAACCCGGTAACGCTTGACAACGCTCCTGTAAAGCGAAACGTTGCCACAATAAAATTCACATTAGTTTGCACTTGTGTCCTTTTACTTTTACAAAATTAATTTGGTCAACGCCCCCTCGAGAAAACTGTAGCCAGATTCTGTATTCGATGTTTCTAATTTATAATCATGTCTTAGACAACAATTTAAATTTCTCTGACATACATAGCCACTCCATCACCCTTCCGTTGACCCATCAGTGTGGAATAGTTTATAACACTGTAAGACTGGCATTCAGAAAGGCATTTCTCTATCTTTCAAGCTGAACCAGGTCTCTGTTCTACCATAATATCAATATTACCGCTACGACTTACAAGAAATTTAGCTCATCTAACCTTATTTCTTTAGACTCCTACTATTTGTATAGAAAACCTTAAAATTAAAGGAGATAGTCACTTGGTTGCCCTCTACTATCTCTCTTTGTTTGTTGATCAATTGATATGCCTGTACTAGCACTTTATTCTGAATAATTGTTCTTTTATAAAAATATCCAGAATGTATCCCGTTAATTGCTATTTTTAAACCCTAATGCTGCAGCTGATTGTTTTCCCACAAACACCCACGCCTCTATAATCTATAAAGAGGCGAGAAAGCATGACCAGAAATGTGGTGCTACACCTGATAAAGTAGTGCTGAGACAGCATGACCAGCAATGATGGTGCTACACCTGATAAAGTAGTGCTGAGACAGCATGACCAGCAATGATGGTGCTACACCTGATAAAGTAGTGCTGAGACAGCATGACCAGCAATGATGGTGCTACACCTGATAAAGTAGTGTTGAGACAGCATGACCAGCAATGATGGTGCTACACCTGATAAAGTAGTGCTGAGACAGCATGATCAGCAATGATGGTGCTACACCTGATAAAGTAGTGCTGAGACAGCATGACCAGCAATGATGGTGCTACACCTGATAAAGTAGTGCTGAGACAGCATGACCAGCATGTACATTCTTCTGTTGATGACTCAACTTTACATCCTCTTTCATTTCTGGTACTACAAACACTCATCTCCCTGTACAGGAATAATTGTTAATTTTATTATTACAACACTGGCCGATTCCCACCAAGGCAGGGCGGCCCGAAAAAGAAAAACTTTCACCATCATTCATTCCATCACTGTCTTGCCAGAAGGGTGCTTTACACTACAGTTTTTAAACTGCAACATTAACACCCCTCCTTCAGAGTGCAGGCACTGTACTTCCCATCTCCAGGACTCAAGTTCGGCCTGCCGGTTTCCCTGAACCCCTTCATAAATGTTACTTTGCTCACACTCCAACAGCACGTCAAGTATTAAAAACCATTTGTCCTCCATTCACTCCTATCAAACACGCTCCGCATGCCTGCTGGAAGTCCAAGCCCCTCACACACAAAACCTCCTTTTACCCCCTCCCTCCAACCTTTCCTAGGCCGACCCCTACCCCGCCTTCCTTCCACTACAGACTGATACACTCTTGAAGCCATTCTGTTTCGCTCCATTCTCTCTACATGTCCGAACCACCTCAACAACCTTTCCTCAGCCCTCTGGACAACAGTTTTGGCAATCCCGCATCTCCTCCTAACTTCCAAACTACGAATTCTCTGCATTATATTCACACCACACATTGCCCTCAGACATGACATCTCCACTGCCTCCAGCCTTCTCCTCGCTGCAACATTCATCACCCATGCTTCACACCCATATAAGAGCGTTGGTAAAACTATACTCTCATACATTCCCCTCTTTGCCTCCAAGGGCAAAGTTCTTTGTCTCCACAGACTCCTAAGTGCACCGCTCACCCTTTTTCCCTCATCAATTCTATGATTCACCTCATCTTTCATAGACCCATCCGCTGACACGTCCACTCCCAAATATCTGAATACATTCACCTCCTCCATACTCTCTCCCTCCAATCTGATATCCATTCTTTCATCACCTAATCTTTTTGTTATCCTCATAACCTTACTCTTTCCTGTATTTACTTTTAATTTTCTTCTTTTACATACCTACCAAATTCTTCCACCAACCTCTGCAACTTCTCTTCAGAATCTCCAATGAGCACAGTGTCATCAGCAAAGAGCAACTGAGACAACTCCCACTTTATGTGTGATTCTTTATCTTTTAACTCCACCTCCTGCCAAGACTCGCATTTACTTCTCTTACAACCCATCTATAAATATATTAAACAACCACAGTGACATCACACATCCTTGTCTAAGGCCTACTTTTACTGGGAAATAATCTCCCTCTTTCCTACATACTTAACTTGAGCCTCACTATCCTCGTAAAAACTCTTCACTGCTTTCAGTAACCTACCTCCTATACCATACACCTGCAACATCTGCCACAATTGCCCCCCTATTCACCCTGTCATACGCCTTTTCCAAATCCATAAATGCCACAAAAACTTCTTTAGCCTTATCTAAATACTGTTCACTTATATGTTTCACTGTAAACACCTGGTCCACACACCCCCTACCTTTCCCTAAGCCTCCTTGTTCATCTGCTATCCTATTCTCCGTCTTACTCTTAATTCTTTCAATAATAACTCTACCATACACTTTCCAGGTATACTTAGACTTATTTCCCCCTTTAATTTTGCACTCTTTTTTCCCCCTTTTCCTTTATACAAAGGAAC
>NW_026509347.1:0-14646 GCF_026875155.1 Cherax quadricarinatus
CCCGCCTTCAAAATTCCCCTTTCCCCACTTCCCCGGGGATCCCCCATTCCCAGGTCCTGGTCCAGGAGTCCATCTGTGTCCCTCAGATATTCTCCTTTCCTCACTTCCCCAAGGTTTGCCTCAACAACCAGTATCCTCGTCTTTCCCAGGTCCATGTGTCCAGGAGTCCATCTGTCCGCCTTCAGATATTCTCCCTTTCCCAATTGCCCAGGGTACCTCGCCTTTTTCCCCAGGTTCATGTGTCCAGAATCCATCCGGGGCCCCCGGATGTCTCCCCTTCCTCACTTCCCTTAGGATATCTTCCAGTCTCAGCCGTCTCCAGGTTATGTATCCCGAAGTCAGCTCAGCCGCCCTCAGTGATCTAGCCAGATAGAAACGAGCCTTGTTTAGCTGGTTACGGTAGAGACTGTCCAGGTGGATGGAATTACAGGAGGGGACACACAGAAATCTGCGTCCTGTAATTACACCACCAAGACAGTCTAGACCGTGGGTTTCAACCAGACGCAGCCAAGCTACCGTCCATTCGACCACCAAGTCTTTCCACTCAGTGAAAATTTGGGAATCTATTTATGTTATACATTCATCTACATTAAATATAAAAAGTCTGTTCTTAATCATCAGTTTAAGTGTGTTTGTGAATGTTTTATTGTGTGTTAATGATTTTTGTGTTTTTAATGTGTTTGTTCACCTCCACCAAAACTTTTAATAAGTGTTCAACTTTTTAGTTTTATTTGGTTACTTGTCTTGTGTATCTGCGAGACGAGACACAATAGAAATAAGTAACTTTATCTGACTTTTTGTTTGGGTTATCCTGGGTAATTTACACATATGTTACTATGTATAATAATTTGTGTAACTGTTTTTACGTGTACCTGTACCTAAACAAACTTACTTACATACACACTTACTTTTACGCTCATTTGCGAATTTCCGCCAACACAGCTTCTTGATTCACCATCATATATACAAACACAGAACCATGCACGTGCGCGCGCGCACACACGTGTAAAACACACTCATCGCCTCTTACACTAATATGCATGTAATAACACACACACACACACACACACACACACACACACACACACACACACACACAGACGTCCCGCTATGCCACACATACATATGTACACAAATTTGTGCCCAATCATTCATACTGTCTCCCTTACGGTTGTTAAATTTGTTTGCCTTTTTAAAATAAAATCAAAACCTTGGAGTCAGAAAAAATCAGTCTTCCTAAATGTTCGGGAATTCAGTAACTTTATATATTTCAATATTCTGATGAAGAATGTTGGTTTCTGGGATTTTCAAGACATTCATTGTGGAAGGTTTGAAAAGTTACTAGTTTTAGACACTTGTGGGTCAGGTAAAGACACTATTATGAATTATCTTATGGAAGATAAAGTTTCTCTCTCTTCTTATATTTTCACTTCCTTCACCTCCTCTAGACTATAATAAAACATTAAGACACCCCCCCCACACACAGTATAAACGTTATGTGATTAAAATAAAAACTATCAGCTGGGGATATTCGATCCTTTGACAAAAATAATAAAGATGGTCGCTGGTGCACACTGGACAGTACGACATACTATGTTATGCTATGTTATGCTATGTTATGCTCTAATGTTTTGTGATATGTGAATGTCAGTTAAAATGCAAAATTAATACTGTGATGTAATGTATTAAGATGTTTAAATGTTAGTATGTATTATACCATGAATGTTGTGGCACACAATGTTATTTCTTCAGTCCTAATGTTTATATTATAAATAATACTTAACGTTAATGTTTTGGTGATGTTTAAGTCATGACTGAACATTATTCTACTCATACTAATTAAAAGTAGTAAACTTCCATTGATGAATAACTGTTAACTTAATTATTTTTCAGTTGTTAACATTTTCTTAAGAGTTGTAGTGATTCATAATTCAAATAAAATCAAAGAAGTGCTGAAGAAAGTATTAAAAACAAGAATCCAAAAATATTTCCATATAAATAAAGCATTTGAAGAATGTTAAGAACTGCAAAAGAAAGTTGACAGAACAATTTTAAAAATTAAGTGGGAAAAAAGTTTTATCATCTAAATTTCTTTAATTTGTAGACGAAATTGTAAAGCATTTAAACTTTTTTCAATACAATAAAAATTATTTTTAAAGTAAAGACCAAGAAAATTTAAAGTTTGGGCCAGATTTTTCACATTTTCCCTAATTCTTCATTGTGTTTTGATTTTGTTTACCCTTTTCCATATTTAATATTTAAAATTGTTTAAAAAACCATTTTTTACAATAAAAAGTCAGCAAAAAAAAAACTTTACAAAGGAATAAGAAAATTTACAAGTATTTAATTATATAAAAAAACGTACAAAAAATTAAGATAAAGACAAAATTAATTTTTAGCCAAAAAAACAAAAGGGTAATGATTTCCTAAATTTCCCCCAAATTAAATTTTTAAATGTATCCCCAAAAATTGTTTTGTTAGAAAAGGTGTTAACCGGTATGTGTAAAAACCTGATTTGATTTTTTGAAAGGTTTGCCCCATTTATGAAACCTTTGGTTTTAAATTGTAAAGAAAAGGTGTTAAACCAGTTTTTGTTCACCTCGGGTGACTGTTAGTAAGGTGTCACCAGTTTACGTAAATCCAGTGATTGTCAAAAAGGGGGTTACCATTTTATGAAACACCTGTGACTTTTTGAAAGGGTGCCCCCCATTACAAAAACCATCTCATTTGTTTGTCGTAAGGTTTTTACCAGTTAGTAACCCCTTTCATTTGGCTTTTAGAAAGGTTTTACCAAAAAACCCGTAACATCTCATTGATTGTCAAAAAGGTTTTTCCATTTATGTAAAACCTCAGTGACTTTAGTAAGGTTTTTTAAACCAAATTTTACGTAACATCTTTTTTGGATTGTCGGGAAAAGGTTTTACCCGTTATGTAACCCCTGAGTAAAAAACCTGTCATAAGGGGGTTACCTAGTTTTTGTTAAAAATTTCAGGGGACTGTCAGTAAGGGGGGTTTTACCTTTATGAAAACACCACAGAAAACTTGGGGTTAAAAAGGTTTTTTACCTTTTTTATTTAAACCCAACCTCAGTAAGGGCCAAGTAGGGGTTTTTACCATTAAAAGGTAACCCCTTTTCGTGACTGGAAAGAAAGGGTTGTTACCATTTTTATGTAAAAACCAAAGTAAATGTCGTAAGGTGTTACCCCAAAATTATTTTAAAAACCTCATAACTTTTCCGGTAAGGTTTTACCAGTTTTTGTAACACCTAGTGACTGCCCGAAAAGGTTTGTTACCTTATGTAACACCTCTTTTGGACTGTCAGAAAGGGTTTTGTTACCAGTTATGTAACACCTCGTAACTTGTCATTTAAGGGTTTACCAGTTATTTTAACCCTCATTTTAAACCTGTCAGAAAGGGGGTTACCAGTTTATGTAACCCCTTTGGGGTGACTGTCATTTAAGGTTTTAAACCCGTTATTTAACCCCCTAAAGTGATTTGTCAGAAAGGGGTTTTTCCAGTTAGGGAAAAACCGCAGTGACTGTCATTAAGGTTTTTAAAAACCAGTTTGTAAAAACCAACAGTTAAACTGCCCAGAAAAAAGGGGGGGGGTTTCCATTTAAATGTAACCCCTTTCAGAAAACTGCATTTACGGTTTTAACCATTTTGGGGTAACACCTCTTTGACGGCAGAAAGGTGTTTCCCCAGTTAGGTAACACCACATTTAAATGCCCATTAAGGTTTTAAACCAGTTATGAAACACCCATTAATGTCGGTAAGGTTTTTACCAGTTGAAACCCCTGATTTGACCGGTCAGTAAGGTTTTTACCAGTTTTTATGTAAAAACTTCCAGTGACTGTCGTAAGGTGTTACCATTTAGTAAACCCTAAGAAAATTTGCCCCGGGAAGGTGTTACCGGGTTATGTAACACCTAAAGGTAAATGCCCAGTAAAGGTGTTTCCCAAGTTATGTAACCCCCTTCAGTGACTGTCAGTAAGGTGTTCCCGTTACGTAACACCTCAGTAACGGGGTTCCCAGAAAGGGGTGTTCCCCAGTTATGAAAACCCCTCAGTAACTGTCAGAAAAAGGTTTTTACCGTTATGAAAAACCCTCAGTGACTTTTCAGTAAGGGTTTACCAGTTTTTTTGTAACACCTCAGGGACTGTCATAAGGTGTTACCAGTTATGACATTTTTTCCTTTTTAACAAAAAAATTTAAAAAAAACATGAGGGAAATTTGTAGTCAAGATTTGGAAGAATTTTTATATAAAAAATTGTTTGGGAAAAAAAAAAAAATGTGTTTTCCTGGTGGATATTACCAAAACTGATAAATTTAGTATATAGAAAATGTTAATAAAAGTAGTAGAAATGTTAATAGTAGAAAGTAATGTTAATAGTATAGTAGTAATATATTTGTAAGTAGTAATGAAAGGGTTTAGTAGTGTAATGTGTATTAGAGAAAAGATAATTTTGCAGAAGTAATGAAATAGTTCCCCAAGTAGAAATGAAAATTATTTGCATTTAGTAAGGGAAAATAGTAGTAGTAATGATTATAGTAGCGGGAACCCAATGGTAAAAATTAGTAGTAAAAATTTATAGTAGTAGTAGTATAAAAACCCAGTAGTGTAGTAATGATAATAGTAGTAATGATATTAATAGTAAGTTAGTAAAAAAAGATTTTTAAGTACCCAGTAGAAATTTTTAAAAATATTTACAGTAGAAAATTGTTTAGAAAGTAGCAGTAAAAGAAAGTAATGATAATAGTGTAGTAGAAAATGATTTAATGGGTAGCGGGTAGAAAAGGGATAAAAAGAAATAGTAAAAATGATGGGTGGGTAATGGAAATTGTTAAAAATATGAAAGTATTTAATGATAATAGTAATAGTATTTAGAAATTTGTTAATATTTAGTAGGTATAATGAAAATTTGTAGTAGTAATGATAATTTAGTAGTAGTAATGATAACAGTAGTATTTAATAATATTTAGTAGTAGTAGGACAATGAAAGCAGTAGTAATGATTACGTAGTATTTGTAATTTTTAATAGTAGTATTTCCCGGTTGTAATGATAAAGAAAGCAGTAGTATTGTTTAAGTAGTATTTAGAATGAAAAAGTAGCAGTATTAATGATAAAGTATTTAAGTAATAAAAATTTAATAGTAGTGAAAATGAATTTAGGGTAGTAGTAATAGTGGTTAGTAATGATAGTAGTAATAGTAGTAGTAAAAAAAATAGACGGGATACAAAAAACTAATTTTTAATTTTTTTTAAAGGGGAAGCGCTGGAACCCGGAGGAAGTTCTGGAAACAGATGACCGAAAGTTGAAAAATAAGTCTTGACAATGAATTGTTCAGGGGAAACCGAAAACGTTGAAAAAATTTTTGTACCCAAAAATTAAAAATACCCAAGATTTTTGCACAGGGTTAATTTAAAAGTATGTCAATCACGGGTTCAGGTTTTATCACCTATTGTATTTTTAAAAGGTTACTTGCCAAAAGGGTTTCAAAAATCACTTTAGTCACATTTAGCTAGACACATCTCTATATAAAATTTTCCCAAATTTTTTTATGCGTTTTAAAAATTTTCCTTTATTTTTGAATCCGAAAGTTCCCATTTAAATTTTTTTAATGTTTTCAGGTTTATATTTTTTTAATTTGAAAATTAAAAAAAACAAAAAAAAAAAAAAAATAAAAAAAATAATTAAAAAAAAAAATTTAAAAAAATAAAAATATATATTTTAATATATATATTTTAAAAATTTTTAATATTTATTTTAATTTTAAATATAAATTTTTTTTTTTTTTTTTTTATTTAAAATTTATTATTTTTTGTTTTTTAAATTTATTTTCCTTTAAAATTTAATTTATTATTTTCCGGGGTTTAAATTATTTTGTTTAAAATTACTTTAAATTTTTTCCCTAACCTTTAAAATTTTCCCCAGGGCCAATATATATTATAATATAAAATTTTTGGGTTTTTTTTTTTTTTTTTTTTTTGGTTTTTTTTTGGTGTGTTTTTTGATTTTGGGTTTGGGTGTATGTACCCCCCACCATTTTGGGGCCTTTGCCCAAAAAACTTCCCCCCCAAAAACATTTAAAAGCTGGGCCCTGACCCCCTTTAAAACCGCCCCCTTGGCCCTAAAAAAAACTTGCTTCTTGCCGCCCCAAAAGCTCCTTTAGCCTTTATAAAAAATTTTAAATTTTATATATTTTAAAGGTTAGAATTAGTTTTAAATTAGTAGTTTAGTATTAGTATTATTAGAAAATTAGTATTATTGTAGTATTAGTATACCCGGCAGTATTTGTAGAAATTTTCCCCTTTCCGGAAACCCCTCTTTCCCACCCCAATCTCTTGCCCTCTATTTTGTTACCTTCTTCGGGAAACATTTTTCCAGGTCTCCCAAAAGGGGGGCCCCCCTGTATCACATTCTCCTCTTAAATTTAAATTGTTTTTTTTTTTTTTTCCCCTAGTTCCTTGCCTCCAGAAGCCAACCTGTGTCCCTCTAAGACGAACTTCCCGGTTTTTTCCCCAGGCCCAGCGGTTTTCCCCACTTAACCACGAGGCCCGCGGTTGTTCCCCCCTTTCCCCAGTGACCTTGTTTTTTGGGGAAAATTTGGTCTTGCCCTGGGTGGCCCAACTCCCGGATTTGCCAGGTTGGGGGGGAATTACGGAGGTGACAACAAAACGGGCGCCCCTTTAATTACACCCCCCAAAGGGTTGATCCTTTCTTTTTTAATTACATTTCATTATTTACATACACTCAAAATGAAATTAAAGAACACACACCCCAAACCAACCCACACACAAAAAATAATAAAATTTTTTTAAATATGTGTGAGACAGCGCAGATATGTGCGTGAGAATTTTTCACAAAAGTGTGAGAAAACCCCCAATATGGCATGAAAATTTTTTCACAAAAGGGGTGGGGACAGCGCAGTTATGTTCGTAAAGAATTTTTTCCCCAACAAGTGTGAGCAGCGCATATATGTGCATGGGGAATGTTCACAAAAGTGTGAGAAAAGCCCAGATAGGGTGCATGAAAGGGTTCACAAAAAGTGGGGACAGGGGCGGGAAAAATTTTGCTTTGAGGAATGTTCACACAAGTGTGAGGGGCCCCAGATATTTTGCATTTGAGAATGTTCCACCAACTGTGTGGGACAGCCCAGTTTTTGTCATGAGAATTTTCCCAAAAGTGTGAGCCCAGCCCAGATATTTGAAATGAAATGTTCACCCCAAGGGGGGAGACAGCCCAGGTATGTGCATGAAAAATGTTTACAAGTTGAGACGGGCCCAGTAGGGTTGAGGAGAATTTTCGGGGAAAAAGTGTGAGAAAAGCCCGATATGTTCCAGGGAAATGTTCCCCCACAAGTGTGAAAACACCCCCAGTTATGGGGCATGAGAAAGTTCACACAAGTGTGAGACCCCCAAAGATATGGGCATGAGAATTTTTCAAAAAACAAGTGGGGAGACAGCCCAGAAAAATGGCATGAAAAATGTTACAAAAGTTTTGGAGACACCCCCAGATAGTGCATGAGAATTTTTTCCACAACAAGTGGAGAACCCCAGATAGGGTGCATGAGAATGTTCACCCAAGTGTGAGACAGCCCAGATATTTTGCTGAGTTTGTTTCACAAAGTGTAGACGGGCCCCAGGAAATGTGCATGAAAATTTGTTTAAAAACAAGTGTTGAGACGCACAAAATATGTCATGAAAAATTTTCACACAAGTGGGGAGAACAACGCAGTTTATTGCGTGAGAAATTTTTCCCCACAATTTGTGAAAACAGGCAGATATGTGAAAGAGAATTTTCACAAAGTGTGAATGATATAAGGCTCAAAAAAATACAGAAACTTTGTACTTAGGAATTTTGAAATTTACATACATGTTATACCGGGACGAGAGTTTTATATGTGTTGCAGGTTTAAACGTGAAGCTTGTACTCCCCAAATTTTGGGGTTTGGGCAGGGGTGTTTCCATTAGCCCCGGGGGCCCGCCCCTTTTTAAATTTGGCCCGCTACTAGGTAAACTCTCCCTGCTCCATGCCTCCACTACATCATTTTCCCAAAATTTTACACTTCCTGACAACAAAAAGACTGAAAAAATACTTCCTAAAAACTCTGTGATTCCAAACAAAGTTTTTCAAATTTCCCAAAATTTTTAGGGGTGGTTGTTTTTGGGGTGTGTGGGGTTTTGTTTGGTGTGTTCCTTTATGTGTGGGGTGTGGGGGTTATTATTTTACCTATATTTTCTGGGTAGTTTTCAATATTTTCATTTAATTTGATTTCGGTTTTTGGGAAATTTTTTTTCTGAAAACATTGATCTTTCTAAACCTTCTTTTTTTTTTTTAAAATTCAATTTTCATAAACCAAAACCCCTTTTTTTACGGTGCCAGGGGAAAAGGGTTTTTCCAGTACCGACTTTTACAAATTCCCTTGTTTTAAAACTTGCAACTACCCTCCCTTTTAAACAAATGTTCTTTTTGTTCTTTCAGAGCGCTTTAATATTTTCTTGAAGATTTTAAGGTATGTGTAAATACACTTCACGGGCCACACGTTTTTTTCAGGGAATTTTTTTTTTTACGCCCCAAGGCCAGACAGAAAATCACTAATTATTTGGAGCTTCAACACAAACATAAATGTAACTTTAAAAACAAGGGGCCGGGTTACAATGGGCAACGCAGAGATGTTTGTGAGGTTTCCTCCTTTTTCTGGCTGGCTGGGGGGGGGTTTTCCTCTCTTCTGGCTGGGTGGGAGGTTTCCCCCTTTTTGGCTGGCTTTGGGGGGTTCCTCTTTCTGGTGGTGGGGGGTTTTTTCTCTTCTGGGCTGGGCTGGGGGGTTCCCCCTTTTTCTGGCTGGGCTTTGGGAGGTTCCTCCTTCTTCTGGGCTGGGAGGTTTAGCCCCCTTCTGGCTGGCTGGGGGGGTTCCTCTTTCGGGGTGGCTGGGGGGTTCCCTCTTTTTTTCTGGCCCGGCTGGGAGGTCTTTTCCCCTTTTTGGCTGGCTGGGAGGTTCCTCTCTTTTGGCTGGCTTGGGGGGTTCCTCTCTTTTGGCTGGCCGGGAGGTTTCCCCTCTTTTTGGGTGGCTGGGAGGTTTTTCCCCTCTTCTGGCTGGCTTTGGGAAAGGGCCCCCTTTTCTGGTGGCTGGGGGTTCCTTATCTTCCGGGGGTGGGTGGGAGGGTTTCCTCTTTTTTGGCTGGGTAGGGGGTTCCCCTCTTCTGGCTGGTGGGAGGTTTTCCCCTCTTCTGGCTGGCGGAGGTTTTCCCCTCTTTGGGTGGCTGGGAGGTTTCCCCTTCTTTCCGGTGGCTAGGAGGTTTTCCCCTCTTTTTGGCTGGGTAGGAGGTTCCTCCCCTTCTTTTGGGTGGCTGGGGGGTTTTTCCCTTTTTTTGGGGGGCTGGGAGATTCCCCTCTTTTTTGGCTTTGGTGGGAGGTTCCTCTTCTTCTGGCTGGCCCGGGAGGTTCCTCCCCCTTTGCTTTGGGTGGGGGGTTCCTTTTCTTCCTTTGGGTTGGGTTTGGGGGGTTCCCCCTCTTCCTGGTGGCCTTGGGGGGTTTTTCCCCCTTCTGGTTTGGGAAAGGGCCCCTTTTTTTGGGGTGTCTTGGAAGTTCTCCCCTTCTAGCTGGGCCACCTTTTCAAGGGGATCCAAAAAAATGATCACATGTTAAAAAAACAAAGTTTATATTTTAATTAAAAAAACTTTTTTGGTGAATATAATTAAGGGCAGTGCTTTTAAAGGAAAATTTTGGGGTCCCCTTCCCCAAAAACACACTAAACCCTCCCTTACAAATGTTTTAATGTTTTTTCACTTTACATTCCAAAACTCAGCACTAAATTTAAAAACTGTTTTTAATTGTTTTTCACTAAAACACACTTTAGGGAACCCCTGTTTAAAACCATTTTAGTTATAAAATTTCTTACGAATTCCTGTGCCAGATTCTTTTTTTACATATAAAAAGTTTTTTGGGATCATTGAGATTCTTTATACAACGTGAAGAACTTTCGTCCCCTATCATAAAGTTATTTCTTAGTAACACTGAAAAAAAGAGATTAAAAACCCTTATGCATAATCCCCTTTTAATAAAATACACCGAACTGTTTTACATGTTTAACACAAAAGATACAAAGACGACGTTTTTATATACAGAAACAAAGCATAAAATTAAAAATTTAAAATTTACATAAATACGAAAATATAAATAGGGAAAGGAAAAAAATTTAAAATAATTGGCCTCAAACCCGGGGGTGTAACCGGGAAAGGAATTCTTTCTCTTTGGCTGGACTTCGGTACCCAGTCTACCCGGGTGGATGTATTTTTCAAGCACAGATTTTTTGTTGTCCCTCTCTTTAATTAAATCTGTCTGTATATAAAAAGGTAAATTTAAAAAATTTGTTTAATTCATTTATGGGGGAATTTCTCCCCTGGTGAGGTACATTTGAAAAAGTTAAGTTCCTCTTTGAGGAAAAACCTTTTGTTTTTGGGGGGTTTACGCTTCTAAGTCCCCCCCTCCCAAAAAGTACCGGGAACAGTTCCTGTTTTTTTCTTCTGATACGAACTGTTTTGTTTTTCCGAGGGGATGAGTGTACAAAAATTTTTATTGCACATAGTTTATAAAGTGTTTAGGGGGTGGGGGGTTTTTATGAACACAATTTTAAAAAACATTTAAAGGGTTTAAAATGTGTTTTTAAATGCCCGATTTTTTTAATTTACACATCGCAAAAAGGGGGTGGTTTTGTTTGGAAATGGCAGGGGAAAATTTTTTCACGTTTTTTTAAAAGGGAAAACCGAGTGGGGGTGGGAAGTGGGGAGACCCACAAATTGGAAAGTTTTGCCCCCAGGGTGCAGTGACTGACCAAATCACTGGACAAAGATCAAATACAAAAGAAGGGCGTTGTTTTCCCTGAAAAGACTCTCCCGGGAAAAATGTCTTTTCCTCAACCTTTTAAAAAGACCCCAAAGCCCTCACCTATTTTTTTTAAAATTTAAAAATTAAATATTACAGGGAAACCCGCGAAACGACGAAAAAATAGAGAAACATCTGCACCCCTAAAGTATCTTTAATGGGAAACGTTTCGTTTAAAACCCATGGGGTTCAAACAGTCCTTTCAAAAAGAATGGGTGAAATAACAGGAGTTTGAGTAAAATGTAATCGTCCCTCAATTCTTGAAAAGAATACTGGGGTATGTGCGAAAAAGTAAATTTATATACCCGAAGGGGAGGAGAGGGTGGCCCGCAGTCGGTTTTTGGTGGTTCCCCTTGATTACCTCAAAACTACTCCCGTTCTTCGCCTTTTTCCCCTTTGTAAGGCGGAAAAAGTTTCCTTTTTATTAAACCCCCGTGTTGGCCCCATTTTTCTCTTTATCAACTTGTAAAGGGTTTTCTGAAACCCCTTTTATGTACATGAATTTGGGAAAAACCCCTCAAGGGCGACGAAATATGACAGGGAAAACCCTTCCCCCAGCGATGATATATGACAAGAAACCGGGCTATGCCGCCAAGTTAAAAGGAAACCCTTTAAAGGGGAGACGAAATATGTCAGGGGAAACCCCTCCAAAGGACACAAAAAAAATTTTACAGGGAAACTCGTCCAGGGCTACGAAAAATGACAGGGGAAAACCGTTTAAAAAGCGACGGGAAATATGACAGGGGAAAACCCCTCCATGGCACAATATACGATAGGGGAAAAACCCCTGCAGGGCGACGAAATATAAGCAAAAAAAACGTCCAGGGGGGACGAAAAATGAGAAAAGAAAGCCTTTTTTAGGGCGACGAAATATGAGAGGGAAAACGTTGTCCCCCGGGAACGATATATTTTTATAGGGAAAACCCGTCGAGGGGGGACGAAAAAGTGACAGGTTTAAAAAACCCTTTTGGGCCAAAGAAATATGGGGGAGGAAACCCCTTTCCCAAAGAGACCCAAAAAAGCGGTTTAAAAACAACCCCGGGGGAGAAAATATGTGAGGTAAAAACCCTTTCCCGGGGGGGACCCGAGTAAAGACACTGAAAAACCCTTCAGGCGAAGAAAAAATTTTCAGGGGGAAAACCCGTACAGGGCGATGAAATAAATCCAGAAAACAGAAAAATTTTTTTTGGAAAAACATTCCCAAGCCATGTAATATGATGGGGAAAACCCCCCCCCGGTAGACAAAAAAATGAAGGGGGGGAAAAATTTTCCAGGGCGAAAAATATAAGACAAGGGAAAAAACCCCTCCAGGGGAAAAGAAATATGACAGGCAAACCCGACTTGGGTTTACGAAAAAATGACAGGAAACTCCACCCAGGGCGACGAAATATGGGCAAGGAAACCCGTATAGGGTGATTGGGAATATTAAGCCGAAATCCGTCCAAAAAGGGAAGAAATATAAAAAGGGAAAAACCCCTCCCCCGGGCGACGAAATTTGAGAGAGAAACCTGTCCAGGGCGGGAAAAAATATGACAGAAATACGTCCACGGGGGCGAAAAAATTGGGCAGAAAAAACCCGTCTATGGCGAAAGTTATATGATAGGGAAACCCGTCAAGGAGACAAAAAAATAACAGGAAACTAATCCTTTGGGCCCTGCCAATTTTGGCATTGGAAAAACCCGTTCAATGGCGAAAAGGAATAGGACAGGGAAAGGGCCCTCCAAGGGGGACTGAAAAACAGATAAAACCCCTCCAGGCGAGGATAATTTTCACAGGGAAAAAACCCATTTCCCGTGTGATAAAAAAGAAGGCAAAACCCGTCAAGCCCGATGAAATATGGCAAACGAAAAACCCCTTCAGGGCGACGAAAAATATAAAAGGGGGTAAAGGGAGACAGAATAAGGGGAAATAAAACAAGGAAACACGTCGAGGTAGATGAAATATCACAGGTAAACCCGTCCAGGACGATGGAAAATGACAGTGATACCCGTCCAGAGTGACGAAATATGACAGGGAACCCGAACGGGAGACGAAATATAACAGAAATTCATCCAGGCGACCAATATGAGAGGGGTGAAACGTCAAGGGAGAAAAAATGACAGAAATCCGTCTATTGCTTAAAAATATGACAGAGAACCCCATCCAGGGCAACGAAATATTACAGAGAAACCCATTCAGGGCTACGAAATATCACAATGAAACCCGTCGAGGGAGATGAAATATCTCAGGTAAACCCGTCCAGGACGATGAAAAATGACAGGGATACCCGTCCAGGGTGATGGAATGTGAAGCTGAAATACGTCCATAACGAAGAAATATGAGAGAGAAACCCGTCTTGGGCAACGAAATTTGAGAGCGAAACCTGTCCAGGGCGACGAAATATGAGAGGGAAACCCGTCTAGGGCGACGAAATATGACAGTGAAACCCGTCCAGGGCAACGTTATATAAGAGGGAAACCCGTCAGGGGCGACAAAATAAGACTGGAAAAACATCCATGGCGATAAAATATGACAGCGAGAGCAGTCAAGGGTGATGGAATAGACAGGGAAAGCCATCCAGGGCGACTGAATATGACAGAGATACCCGTCCATGGCGACGATATTTGGCAGGGAACCTGTCTAATGTGATGTAATATGAGAGGGAAACTCGTTCAGGGCAACGAAAAATGACAGGAAAACCCGCCCAGGGAGACGAAATATATTATGGAAACCCGTACAGGGCGACGAAATATGACAGGGAAACTAATCCTAGGTGATGAAGTATGACAGCGAAAGCAATCAAGGGCGATAGATTAAGAGAAGAAAAGCCGTCCAGGGCGACTGAATTTGACAGAGAAACCAGTCCAGGGTGACGAAATATGACAGGGAAAGCCGTCCTGGGCGAAGAAATATGGCAGGGAAACCCGGCTATGGCGACGAAGAACTACAGGGAAACTCGTACAGGGCGACAGAGTATGACCGGGAAGTAAGTAAGCAGCAAGTAAGACTGTTCACAGATAATTTATTCACGTCTATTATTGAGTCTAATGAACTTAATTCTTTAACAAAACGTAGCCCTACTAAACGTAGCCCCACTAAACGTAGCCCCACTAAACGTAGCCCAGCTAAACACTTGTTCTGAATGTTGTGTCATCATACCCAAGATGAATGTTAATGTTTTTAGAAAACAACTTTAGCAAAAAATTAATAAAAACAAGAATTAGCCTCTCTAAAATTTTACAGTCGCGACTAAAATATTGTCAGTTAGTTATATAGCTAACTTAATATATACCATGAAACATTCCTTCGCTACATTTAAACTACATTATATATCCTACTACACCAAGTTATATATTAACTTAATATATACCATGAAACTTTCCTTCGCTACATTTAAACTACATTATATATCCTACTACACCAAGTTATATATTACTTTGCAATTAATTAACATACATAAAAGATGTAATATTAATCAGTTGTTCTGGACAAATAAACTGACAACTCACGTAAGTAGTCAACACATCAGATTTAATATAATTTTGCACGTGAAGCGCTAAACCCATGGGAGCTATGCAGCTCCACACGGTGTGAAGGTACAATTCACTGTCTATTTAGCTCTTTAGTGTGACACTCAGTTCCTATTTGTATTTAACTTGAGGGAGAACCTCTGATGAAATTTCGGTAATTACTGAACTGTTATCATGCCACGAGAGTAAGAAGAAAAGAAGAAGACAGGTTGAGAGAGAGGAGGAAAATTAAAAAACTGAACAAGTGATGG
>NW_026509348.1:0-13342 GCF_026875155.1 Cherax quadricarinatus
ATCCTTTTCGGTGGGGAAAATGCGGGGGTGTTGTGATTGTTTTCATCCTTTTTTATAACATTTTTGGGCTATTTTTTTTAACTACTTTTCTTACCCTAACTTTTTCTCTTCTGTATTTAAATGCCTTTTCTGTCCCTCCTGTTGGGGGGGTTTGTAGGGTTTTCAGTACAAATTTTTCGTCCCCTAACTTTTTGCTTTGTGTGGGTTTTGAAAAAAAATTTTTTGTAGGCCCCCAAAGTTTTCCCTGGGGGTTTTTTGGGTTAACATACAAATTTTCTGTTGTTGCAAAGTGTTTCCTGGTTTTAGGGTTTAAAACGTACAAAAATTTCTGGTGGGGGGGGCAAGTGTTTCGGGTTTTAGGTGCTAAAAAATTTCGGGATAACTTGTTTGGGCGGGTTTCAAATCCTTTTCTGGTGGTGGAACATTTTTGGGTTTTTTGGGGGTTTTGAAATGAAACCCTTTTCGGGGGGGGTAAAGGGTTTGGGTCGGGGGAGGGGTAAACATGAAAAATTTTTTGGTAGGGAAAGTGTTTCTTGGGTTGTGAGGTTAACATTTTTATGGCCCTCAACAGTGTTTTGGGTGTGGTTTTTGTGTTTGGTTAAACAGTGACAAAATTTTCGGGGGCCCGGCAAACGTTTCTTGGTGTTTGGGGTTTGTGATTGTTGAACAGTGAAAAATTTTTTCTGGTGGCCCGGGCAACAGTGTCTTGGTGATGGGTTTGATGGTTGAAAGTGACATTTTCTTGTAGGCCCTGGCAACAGTGTCTTGGCTGCTGGTGGGAGGGTTTGAACAGTGACAACATTTCTGGAGGCCCTGGCAACAGGTTTTGGCTGATGGTTTTGGGATTGTTGCCATGACAACATTTTCTGGTGGCCCTGGCAACAGTGTTTTGGGCTGTGGGTTTGTTTGTTAAAACAGTACAACTTTTCGGGTAGGCCCCGGGCAACAGGTCTTGGCTGAGGTTTGTGATTGTTGAACAGGGGACAAAATTTTCTGGTAGGCCCTGGCAACGTGTCTTGGCTGATGGTGTTGTGATGGTTGAACATGACATTTTTGGGGTGGGGGGGGGGCCGGGCAACAGTGCCCTTGGTGCTGGTGCTGTGAGGGGTTGAACAGTGCAACATTTTTGGTAGGGGGGGGAACAGGTCTTGGCTGTGGGTTGGAGGTTGAACAGTGACAACTTTTTCTGGTGGGGGGCCCTGGCAACAGTGCTTGGCGATGGTGTTGTGATGGTTGAACAGTGAAAACATTTTTTGGTGGGCCCCGGGAAAAAGTGTCTCGCTGCTGGTGTTGTGATGGTTTGAACGTGACAACAATTTCTGTTAGGCCTGGCAACGTGTCTTGGCTGCTGGGTTGTATGGTTAAACAGTGACAAATTTTCTGGGGGGCCGGGCAACAGTGTCTTGGGCGTGGGTTGGATGGTTGACAGTGACAAAATTTCAGGTAGGCCCGGCAACTTGTTTTGGTGCGGTTTTTGTGACGGTTGAACAGGACAACATTTTCTGGTGGGCCGGCAACAGTGTTTGGTTTCTGGTGTTTGTGGTTGAACAGTACAACATTTCTGGGGGCCTGGCAACAGCGTCTTGGTCGGGTGTTGTGAGGGTTGCAGTGACAAAAATTTTCGGGTGGGCCCGGCAACAGGTCTTGGGCTGCTGTGTTTGAGGGTTTAAAACAGGACAAAATTTTAGGTGGGGCCCCTGGCAACAGTGTTTTTTGGCTGCTGGTGTTGTAGGGGTTAACAGTGACAAAATTTTCAGTAGGCCCTGGAAACAGTGTCTTGGCTGCTGGGTGAGGTTGAACGTGACAAAAAAAATTTTTTTTTTTTCCCAGGTATCCGGGCAACGTGTTTTTGTGCGGTGTTGTCATGGTTAACGTGACAACATTTCAGATAGGCCCTGGCAACAGTGTCTTGGTTTCTGGTGTTGTATTTTTTAACAGTGACAACATTTTCTGGTAGGCCCTGGCTCACATAATATGTAAAGCCCCAAAATTACTGGGGTGGAAAAATTTAAAATTTCCGGGTCCTCATTAGTACATCCCAGTAAATACTAACAAAAATAATTTTTAACAAATTACGAGACAAGAGGAATTTGGACCCCTAGGTGGCAATAATGTCCCCCTTCATACCTACCATAATCTATCTCTCCAAAAGTTGCTCTAGCCCTATATTATTGCAAAAAATGTACACCCGGGAAATTTTGGTAAAATTTAATTAATTTGTGGACTGTAATTAAAATTAAATAAATGATTACATTACACATTTATATAACAAAAGGGGAGAATTTATAATTAAAACACTCCCCAATTTAGTCGGGAGATTCTGGTGTCATGAAAAGAACCCCCCCCTCTCCCCAAAATTTTATGATGACAATACGGCAGAATTACAAACATAATTTAGATAGCTTATCTGGGTTCCTTGAGCTGTCAAAAAGCTCAAATTATGCAGACGCACATCCAAAATTTGGTCCTATTTGGGGGGTTTTAAAGCCCAATTAATCCCTAGGCGAAAAAAATTAAACAATTACAAACATTTTGTGCTACATTCAAAAAACAATGGCTCTCCTCCTGTTGTCAAAAAAAGGACCAGAGCTTCCCCCTCGATTCTCTTCTTTTAAAAAAATATTTTTTTTGGAAAATATAAGTATTTTCCACACTGGGAAAGGTTAAGGGCCCTTGCTTTGTATTCCTGTAACACAGGCGAAGAGTGCTGGAATAGATGGGCAGTTTAGATTTTTGCTAGTGAGGTAACATTGATGTATTTTCCTTAACTGAGACGGGTTTTTAAACAAAAAGTCGGGACAGCCTTGGAATGTCATTTCAGGGTTTTTAAAAAAGTTTTTCCCAAAAAGATAGAAGTATTGGGAAGGGGGGGGGGTGGCATTGTATGCCCCAGATCCTTTAACTGTTGCATAAAAAAAGTATTAATCTGAAGAACCCTACGAGTCTGTTTGGGTAGAATTTTTAGAGGGGGATGAAAAATATTTTGATGATATACCGTTCCCAAACTTAGTTAGGGCCAAAAGGAAATTTTTAAGGCCCCAAGGCACATAATTAGTAATTCTAGGGGACTTTTAAATTTAGTCATGTTTATTTAATTTCTTGACTGGGGAATTTAGAATCATCAACTTTTTAGAAGTATTTTTAGGGTTGTTTTTTTGAAGAGTTTGTGACGAACCTCAAGGGGAAAAAAACCTGCTTGACTTAGTTTTTGGCAAACAATGAAACCCTTTTAATAATTTAAAATTTCAGAAGGGGAACTGGTGCTAGCGACCCCAAATCAATTACATTTAGCATTGAATGGGAAATACGAATACGATAACTCAAACAGTCCCAGTTTTTCGCTTAGAGATTTCGATGGGGCTTAAGAAACTTACATCGTTGATGGGGGAAAAGAGATACAATATGACAGTTTTTGAACACTATACATGCTGCCAAAGAGCGTTTACCCCTATAAAGAAATTAATCAAATAGAAATGACCCCAAAAAGGGTGAATAATAGGCTCAAAAAACACTAGGGCATAAAAAAAATTTTATAGGCTACAAAAGAGGTGAGGGTCTCTTATAATCAGTATTTGACATTAAGGGGACATTTAAAAAAAAGGTAAGAAAAGCTAAAGGCTATGAATTAAAGTTGCTAGGGATTCTAAAACTAAACCCCAAAAAATTTTTTCCAGGTCTATAGAACCAAAGTTAGAATAAGATAGGTCCCCCTTTAAAAAAAACTAGGCACCTTACTTAAAAAAAGGGAATGAAATGTGCTTGATTTTAAATAAATTTTTTTCCTCAGTTTTTACACAGGAAGACACTAACAATATTCCAGTAATTAATTTTTACAGTGGGCTAGAAGAAGATAAATTATGTAACATCACAGTCACTAGTGAGATGGTTGTGAAGCAGATAGACAGACTGAAGCAAAATAAGTCGCCGGGTCCTGATGAGGTTTTTTCAAGAGTTCTTAAGGAATGCAAAATGGAAGTCTGTGAACCATTAACTAATATTTTTAATTTATCTCTTCAAACAGGTGTAGTGTCTGATATGTGGAAGATGGCTAATGTAATTCCTATTTTTAAAACAGGGGACAAGTCGTTACCATCAAATTACCGCCCAATAAGCCTGACCTCAATTGTAGGCAAATTACTAGTCAATTATAGCTGAGATTATAAGAAGCCATCTCGATAAGTATAGCTTGATTAATGATACTCAGCACGGATTCACAAGAGGCAGGTCTAGTCTAACTAATTTATTAACTTTCTTCAGTAAAGCTTTTGAGGCTGTTGACCACAATAAAGAATTTGATATTATTTACTTAGATTTTAGTAAGGCTTTTGATAGAGTTCCGCACCATAGACTGTTAAAGAAAGTGGCAGCTCATGGCATTGGGGGAAAAAGTACTCTCGTGGATCGAGTCATGGCTCACTGACAGGAAGCAGAGAGTGTCCATAAATGGGGTTAAATCCGAGTGGGGATCTGTAATAAGTGGCATTCCACAGGGATCAGTCTTGGGCCCGTTGTTGTTTATAATATATATCAATGATCTTGATGAGGGAATTACTAGTGATATGAGCAAATTCGCCGATGACACAAAGATAGGTAGGATAATTGATTCAAACGTAGATGTTATGGAACTTCAGGAGGATTTAAACAAACTCTATTCTTGGTCAGAAAAGTGGCAGATGCAGTTCAATATAGATAAATGCAAGGTTCTGAAGCTTGGGAGTGCCCATAACCCTAGTACTTATAAGTTAAATGATGTAGAACTTAGCCATACAGATTGCAAAAAGGACTTGAGGGTTATGGTGAGCAGCAGCCTTAAACCAAGACAGCAATGCCTAAGCGTACGTAATAAGGCAAATAGATTACTGGGATTTATGTCAAGAAGTGTAAGCAACAGAAGTCCAGAGGTCATACTGCAGCTTTATACATCATTAGTAAGGCCTCACCTAGATTATGCAGCTCAGTTCTGGTCTCCATATTACAAAATGGACATAAATTCGTTAGAAAACATTCATTATAGGATGACTAAATTAATACATAGCATTAGAAATCTTCCTTATGAAGACAGATTGAAGACTCTTAAGTTACATTCACTTGTTAGACGAAGAATGAGGGGAGACCTGATCGAAGTGTATAAGTGGAAGATAGGTATTAATAAAGGGGATATTAATAAGGTCTTGAGGATGTCTCTCCAAGAGAGAACCCGCAGTAATGGATTTAAATTAGATAAGTTTAGATTTAGAAAGGACATAGGAAAGTATTGGTTTGGAAATAGGGTAGTTGATGAGTGGAACAGTCTACCTAGTTGGGTTATTGAGGCTGGGACTTTGGATAGTTTCATATCTAGGTTGGATAAGTACATGAGTGGGAGGGGTTGGATTTGAGTGGGACTTTCACATCAGAGCTTATTTCTTGGGTGGCATTGAAAATTGGGTTGGGCAAATGTTTTGTTAGTGGGATGAATTGTAAGGGACCTGCCTAGTATGGGCCAGCAGGCCTCCTGCAGCATTCCTCCTTTCTTATGTTCTTATGTTCTTATGATTTACACTTGGAAAATTCTAGAGAGATTAGTACATAACATGCACATGAAAATCACTCCCTGTGAAAGCAAAAGGCTCGGCAGGAGATGCAACATTCCCCCAATGAAAAGCAATGGGAATGTTGCAGTGAGACAACACAATAAGTGTCAGACTGTTCAACTGCCTCCCAGCATACATAAGGCGGATTACGAAAAAAAAGACCCCTGGCTGCCTTCAAGTAGGCACTGGACAGGCACCTAAACTCAGTAACTGACCAACCGGATTGTTGTTTGTACGTCAGTTTGCATGCGGCCAGCCTGGTTGATCAGACACTGATCCTCCACAAAGCTAAGTCTCAGACCTGGCCAAGGGGGCGTTGACCCCTGGAACCCACTCCACATATACTCCAGGTATACCACTCATTGATGAGGTTAACTCAGGACAACCTCAATTTTCCACACTTCATTTTAAGCTAACATTCACTTATCATTTTGTTCACTAACAACTTATAACATTCACACACCAACAACCCACCTACCTGAAAGCTGCCTTGGATAAAAACGTCTAGCATGCGCTGGTCCAGTGTGGTACGGTCGGTAAAGCTCTGTGTACCTTGTTGCAAAGTTCGTAGGTTCGAGTCTCCTTCGGCCAGAGATCAGTGTTTGTGAATATTTTGCCTGTTCTTGGGAATTCTAAGGTAGTTTTGCGTATTGTGAAGCAGACACACACACATACACACACACACACACACACACATACACACACACACCCGTAGTGTAGTGGGTCACAAGCGCCAGGCTCCGAGAATCTTAGTGTTTTTAGGGCGTGCTTTAGCAGCTAGAAGCAACCAGTGTTAGTGACAATGTCAGTGAACAACCCTACAAGTGATAACCAAAGTATTAGCAAAAAAAAATAAAGTAAAGACGAGAGAAAGCCTGAAATTATACAACAAAATTTCAAAGTGCCAGTTCGTTGAGGCCCAGTTGGCACTTGTTGCCACACAGTTACAAATATAAAAAGTAAAAAGCAGTGATTTAAAGACAAAAGAAAAAATAAAAAAAAAGGGAGAGGTTGGCTAAAAAAGAAACTGTGGGGCAGAAACCCCTCCGCCACCCATGAAACAAGCTAGCCAGAAAGGGGAAAATATATTTATATATTTTTAAATTTTTAATTTTTTTTTTTATTATAAACACCGGCCGATTCCCCCCCGGCGGGTTTTGGCCCCGAAAAGAAAAACTTTCCCATCATTCACCCATAAACTGCCCTTGCCCCAAAGGGTGTTTTTACACTACATTTTTTAAAAAACTGAACTTTAAAACACCCCCCCTTCAGATGGGGCCCCTGTACTTCCCATCTCCAAAACCAAAATTCCCCGGCCTCCCTTTTTCCCCTGAATCCCCCATAAATGTTACTTTGCTCCCCATTTCCAAACCCAAAGGGGCAATTTTTAAAAAACCATTTGTCTCCTTTCCCCCCTATAAACACGCTCCCCGATGCCGGGCTAAAGCCCAAGCCCCTCGCACACAAAACCCCCTTTTAACCCCCCCCCCCCAAACCCCCTTCCCTGGGCCCGACCCCTACCCCGCCTTCCCCCACAACAGATGATACACTTTTAAAGCCCTTCTTTTTCCCGGCTCCATTCTCTTTTACATGCCCGAACCACCTCAAAAAACCCTTCCTCACCCTCTGGACAACATTTTGGAAAATCCCCTCCTCCTCAAATTTCCCAAACTACAAATTTTCTCTCTTTATTTTCCCCCCCACCCACACATTCCCCTCAGAATGACAAATCCACTCCCCCTCCGCCTTCCCCCTCGCTGCAACAAAACCCCCCCAAAGTTTTAAACACCCATATAAAGCGTTGGTAAATTAAACTCTCTTTACTTTCCCCTTTTTTGCCCCCAAAAAAAGTTTTTGTCTCCACGGGACTCCAAAAGTGAACCAACTACTCTTTTTTTCCCCCTCAAAATTCAAAGTTTCACCTCATCTTTCTTAGACCCATCCGCGGGACCTTTTCCATTTCCCAAATATCTGAAAACGTTCCCTCCTCCATATTTTCTCCCCCCCAAAATTGATATTCAATTTTTTCCTTCACCTAATCTTTTTTTTTACCCTCAAACCTTACTTTTTTTCCTGTATTCCCCTTTAATTTTTCTTTTCCCACACCCACCAAATTCTTTCCACCAATCCGAAATTCCTTCAAATCCCCAAACACAGTGTCATCAGAAAAGAGCAGCTGTGCAACCCCCAAACTTTGGGGTGTGATTTTTATTTTTTTTAACTCCACGCCTCTTCCCAAAGACCCCCCGGCATTTGCTTCTCTTACAACCCCATTTTAAAAAAAAATTAAACAACCAGGGTGACATCACCCCCATCCTTGTCTAAGGCCTACTTTTACTGGGAAAAAATTTCCCCCCTCTTTCCTAAACTCAAACTGACCCTCACTACCTGTAAAAACTCTTCACTGCTTTCTTAACCTACCTCCTACCCCATACACTTGAAACACTCCACTTTCCCCCCCATCCACCCTGTCATACCCTTTTCCAAAATCCAAAAATGCCAAAAAGACCTCTTTCCTTATCTAAAAACTTTCACTTATATGTTTCACGTAAACACCTGGTCCCACACCCCCTCCCTTTCCCTAAAGCCTCCTTGTTCACTGCTACCCTATTCCCCTTTTACTTTTAATTCTTTCAATTTAACTCTCCCATACACTTTACCGGGTAATCAACAGACTACCCCCTATAATTGATGGGATAAAGTAGAAATGTTAAAACAGGGGGGGGATAATTTTTTTGGAGTGGTTGGGAAAATTATTAATAATGTAGGGAAAGGGGTAAGGTCCCTAGGGGATTGGCAAAGCAGCATTTTTTCCTTTGTATAAAGGAAGGGGGGAAAAAGAAGTGCAAAATTATGGGGGGGATATATATTTAATATAAATATATATAAAATATATTATATAATATATAAAATAAAATTATTATATATAAAATATATATATTATTTTTTATTAAATATTTATATATATAAATTTATTATATATATATTTAAAAATATATAATTTATATAAAGTTGCCGAATATTAAAACTTAATTTTTTGCCTTTTTGAAAAATAAGTTGCCGAATATGTTAATTTTTAAAGTGTTTTGGAGATATTCCAAAATGTAAACTTATTGGCCTAATAAAAAAATGAATCGTTTTGGAAAATTAAAGCAAATTAGCAATTAAAATTTTAAATTTAAAATAAAAAAAACGGGTGTAATTAATTTTTAAAATAAAAAATACAACTTTTTTTTATAAGTAACCCTTTAATTTTCAGATAAAATCAAAAATTTATTATTCCCTGTAACTATTAGACAAAATAATAACATTAAAATAAAAATTTAAAAAAAAAATTAAAACACATTACTTAAGGCTTTAATGGGATTCCAAATTTACGAAAAGGTTTTAATAATTGATGTTTCATTTTATTGTCTTTTTTTTTTTTTCCACATAATGTACGTCTCTTTTCATGTTGTACTAAATATTCCTTGGCATTAAAACATTTCTGACATTTCTGACACTGATATAGTTTTTCTTCCGTATGAGTTCTAGTATGTTTTTTCATCTCCCATTTCTCAAAAAAAAATTTTCCACATATTGTACAAGCAAACTTCTTATTAATAATATTATGTCTCTTTTCATGGTGTACTAAATATTCCTTAACACTAAAACATTTCTGACATTTCTGACACTGATATAGTTTTTCTTCCGTATGAGTTCTAGTATGTGTCTATTTTCTCAAAAAATTTCTTTTCACATATTGTACAAGCAAACCTCTTATTAATAATATTATGTCTCTTTTCATGTTGTACTAAATAGTTATGACGAACAAAACATTTCTGACATGTCTGGCATTGATATGGTTTCTCTCCCGTATGTATCTTTTCATGTTGTACTAAATATTTTTTAATACTAAAACATTTTTGACATTTCTGACACTGATATGGTTTCTCTCCCGTATGAGTTCTAATATGTATTTTCAATCTATATTTTTCAAAAAATGTCTTTTCGCATAATGTACAAGCAAACTTCTTATTAATAATATTATGTCTCTTTTCATGTTGAAATAAATGGTCATAACGAACAAAACATTTCTGACATGTTTGACATTGATATGGTTTCTCTCCCGTATGTATCTTTTCATGTTTCACTAAATATTTCTTAACACTAAAACATTTCTGACATTTCTGACACTGATATGGTTTCTCTCCCGTATGAGTTATTTCTCCAATCTTTGTTCCAGGGTTTTTTTTTTCTGATAAGTTCTCTTTATCCTCACTAATCTTTGTTTTTGTATTTTCTTCAAATATTGTTTCTTCAATATCTACATCGTAAAAAGATATTAAATCAGAAAGAGTAATGTTATCTATCTTATCAAAGGATTCAATTGTAGTATCTATATCAAATGTATATGTTAATTCTTCCACTTTTTCAGAGGACATTTTAATTAATAATATATAATAGATATTATGTATAAAAAATGTACAAGTAGTGCATTATGAGTACTATACAGTAAATAAACCTCAAAAATCACATATTTAACATTTTCTGAGTCTTAATAGTATCATGTCTCTTTTCAGTTGTACAAACATTCTGGATATAAAAACTTTGACATTTCTGACACTGATATGGTTTCTCTCCCGTAATGAAATTCTAGATTATTTTCAACTTAATTCTCAAAAAATGTCTTTTCGCATAATTACAGCAAACTTCTTATTTAAAAATATTATGTCTCTTTCATGTGTACTAAACATTCATGGTATAAAAACATTTCTACATTCTGACACTGAAGGTTTCTCTCCCATAAATTTTCTAGTATGTATTTTCAATCATATTCCTCAAAAAAGTCTTTTCGATAATGTAAAAGCAAACCTTATTAATAATACATGTCTTTTTCATTTGAACTAAATATCCTTGGACAAAAACTTTCTGATTTTTCCCCGACACTGAAAGGTTTTCCTTTTTTCGAGAATGTCAGTATGATTCCAACCTATTTTTTGTAGGAAATGTTTTTTCCGCATAATGTACAAGCAAACTTTTTTCTACATCGTAAAATATTAAATCAGAAAGAGTAATGTTATCATCTTATCAAGGATTTGATTATAGTTTTAAATTTCTTCCCATTTTTTCAGAGGACTTTTTAAATTTAATAATCAATAGAATTAGTATAAAAAATTAATTACATATTTCTCTTTCTACCTTTTCATGTTGTACAAATATTTCTTACACAAAACATTTTTACTTTTCTGACACCGATAATTTCTTTTTCGTATGAATTCTAGTAGTTTTTTTAAACCTATATTTTGAAAAATTTTCTTCCGCATAATTTACAATCAAACTTCTTTTTAAAAATATTTTTGCCCTTTTCATGTTGTAATAGATATTCATAGCAAAAAACTTTTTGATTTTTCGACACGATATGGTTTCTCCCCGTATGATTCCTAATTATTTCAACTATATTTTAAAAAAAATGCTTTCGAAAAATGTCAAGCAAACTTTTTATTATGTATCTTTTCTTTTTGACTAAATATCAGGCGACCAAAACTTTTTCTGACATTTCTGACACGATAAGGTTTTCTCTCCCGTGGGGTTCTAATAGATTTCAATCTACATTTCTCAAAAAATGCTTTTCCAAATGTACAAGAAAACCTTTAAATTAAATAATATATGCTCTTTCATGGTGACAAAAATTTTCCCTTACACAAAAACATTTCTGCTTTTCTGACACTGATATAGTTTTTCCCCTCCCGTTTTCGAGTTTTTCTAGTATTTTTTTTTCATCTCCCATTTCTAAAAAAATTTCTTTTCACATATTTACAAGCAAACCTCTTATTAATAATTTTTAGTCCTTTTCATGTTGAAAAAAAAATCATGACAAAAAAAACATTTCTGACATTTCTTACACTGATAGGTTTATCCACCGTTTGTATCTTTTCAGTTTCACTAAATTTTTTTAAAACAAAAACATTTCTGACTTTTTTCCTGACACGATATGTTTCTCCCCTATGAGTTTTTTTCCCAACTTGTTCCAGGGTTCACTAATCTTTTTTTTTTGTTTTTTCTTAAAAATTGTTTTTTCAATATCACATCTAAAAAAAAATTAAATCTGAAAAGAAATGATCTATTTTAAAAAGGATTTAATTGTATACTATATCAAATGTATATGTTAATTCTTCCATTTTTTCAGAGGACTTTTTTGTTTAATAATAAAAATAGATTTTAAAGTATAAAAAATGTCAAGTATGCTTAGAGTAAGCGTAAAAAACCTAAAAAATCACATTTTTAACATTTTCGATAGTCTTATATATCAGTCCTTTTCATGTTGACTAAATTTTCCTTGGGCAAAAAAACTTTCTACATTTCTACACTGATTTGTTTCTCCCCCAAAATAAACTCTAGTATGTTTTTTCAATCTTATTAATCAAAAAATGTTTTTTTCGCATAATGTACAAGCAAACTTCTATTAAAAATTATGTTCTTTTTCATTTTGACTAAATACCCTTGGGCCTAAAATTTTTCTGACTTTCTGACACTGATGTGGTTCTCCCTGTTAATTCTAAATGTATTTTCAATCTATATTCCTAAAAAAATGTCTTTTCGCATAATGTACAAGCAAACTTTTTATGTTTTTTTTTTATGTTAAAAAAATCATGACAAACAAAATATTTCTGACAGTCTACTTTAAATGGTTTCTCTCCCTAGCTCTTTTCATGTTGTACAAATATTCTTTGGGGCACTAAAACTTCTGACATTTCTGACACGATATTTTTCTTTTTCGTAAGTTGTTCTTTTATGAACCCAAAACCAAATTTTGTAAAAAATGTTTTTCCCCGCAAAAAATACAAGCAAATTTTATGTCTCTTCAATGAAGTTCTTCAATTTTCTCTTCACTATCTAAAAACGTAAAAGAAATTAAATCAGAAAGAGAATGTTACTTTTACAAAGGATTCGATTGTAATTATTATTTTTATTATCACACCGGCCGATTCCCCCCAAAGCAGGGGGCCCAAAAAAAAGAAAAATTTTCACCACATTCACTCCATCACTGTCTTGCCAGAAGGGGGCTTTTCACACATTTTTAAAAAGCAAAAAAAAATTAACACCCCTCCCTTCAGAGTGCAGGCACTGACTTCCCATCCCCAGAAAACCCAATCCGGCCCCGCCGGTTTTTCCCAATCCCCTTTATAAAAGTTTCTTTGCTCAACTCCAACAGCACTCAAGTATTAAAAACCTTTTTTTCTCCATTCCCCTACAAACACGCTCACGCTCCTGTGAATCCAACCCCCCGCACACAAAAACCCCCTTTACCCCCCCCCCCAACCCTTTCCCAGGCCGACCCCACCCCCCTTCCTTCCACTACAACGAACACTCTTGAAATCATTCGTTTCCTCCATTTTCTCACAAAACCGAACCACCTCAACAACCCTTCCTCACCCTCTGGACAACATTTTTTTAATTCCCCCACCTCCTCCAACTTCCAAACTACGAATTCTCTGCATTATATTTACACCACACATTCCCTCAGACATGCACTCCACGCCTCCAGCCTTCCCCCTCGCTGCAACATTCATACCCACCTTCACACCCAAATTTTAAAACGTTGGTAAAAATATACTCTCATACATTCCCCCCTTTGCCTCCAAGGGCAAGGTTTTTTCTCCACAGACTCCTAAAGGGGACCACTCACTCTTTTTTTCCCTCATCAATTCTATGATTCACCCATCTTTCATAGACCCATCCCCTGACACGCCACTCCCAAATACTGAATACGTTTTACCTCCTCCAAT
>NW_026509349.1:0-14735 GCF_026875155.1 Cherax quadricarinatus
AGTTTTAAGGTTGGGTCCCAAAACCAGTATGGTACTATGGAAAGGAACACAACTTTGTAGTACCCACAGTAGGTGGTAAAAACACCTTTTATTATACAGCAATAAAGGAGTGGAACGGTTGCCTGAACATTTTCAAAGCCTGGCCTAGCATGAGCCAGTTCAGGAAAAGAACTATAAGGTACCTAATAAATGAATCAACAGAAAGGGAGGAGAGTGATTTCTTGTATAGTTAACATTCCTGTACCTACTATTGTAAGCTTGATCCTCTCTATTTAATGTTCATGTAAATAACTTGGTTCACTTTATTCCTATTGCACCTCATTTTACTGTAACTGATTTTCACACAGTTGACTTACTTAGCTGCTGTAATTTTTAAGGTTATGATCATGACTGATATCTACTGTATCTTACAGCTAGGCTTTAAATATTAAGATAGTACAAGGACTCTAATGGAAATAAGTCACTTGACTTTTTTGTGGTTATTCTGTGTAATTTACACATATGTTACTAGGTATGATAATTGTACTGATGTGTACCGGTACCTAAATAAACTTAGCCACTAGGACAGGTTATATACATCGAGAGGTGTGTGACTCGGTGTATATATATACTCGTATTTGTTCGAATCTCTATCTTAGAGATAAAAATAATTTTGGTGGTGAGATGAAATATGAACATAAGAACAGTGGAGAAATGTAGTAGGCCCATGCTGGCAGGTTCACACTACACCTACTCGTGTACCCTTTAAACCTACACTTTACTCAAAAGTTCTATTCTCTTCTTCATTGGCACTGCTTGGGAGTTTGTTCCGGTTATCTCCAACTTTTGCTACCCTAGACTTTCTTAAATTCTTTCTAAATCTAAATTTATCCAATGTGAATCTTGCATCAAGTCCTGTCGTGGTTATATATTTAGATGTTATTTATGTCCCCATTATTTTTTTTTTTTTCATTTGTACACTTTAGTCATAACCTTCTTAAAGCTACGTGATTTCGTAGACTGTCTTCAGCCCATATTCATAAGAAAGGTTTCTGATATTTTCCAGACCAATTAGGTTAGATAAGATTCGTAAGGAAACAGAATTATTTCGTGACGCCCAACAGCCACTGGAGCTTTCGGTCATATGGCCGAGGCCTTCCGCTAGCTTACCTGTTCACTCCTTTAAAAATTAATCCAGCACATTTATGCCTATCCTGTAATAGGACACCAGAACTTAAGAGCATAATCTTAATCAGGCCTAGCCAAAGATATAAAAAGTTGAATTATAATTTGTGCTGTTGACACTAGTACCGATGTTAACACCTCAGGCTGTGGTGCCAAGGCCTCTCATGCGACCACTAACCCTCAGTCCACAGCTGAGTGGTTTCAATAATGATTACTTATTTACCACTAATTTTGTTTCCAAAGGTAACGATCTAAAAGTGTTTTTTATTAATTATAATTCTTGATATGAAACCAAGAACTCCAATAACTTTATTGCCTTGTGCACTTTTGTATTAGCTTTAATTTTTGCTAACCAATCTTATAAAACTTTCTGCATTCATTTAGACTAAAATCTACATTATTTAGCTTATATGTAACGTAGTGATCATGTCGGAGGATCTCACCTTCAAGGACCATAACATTGTATCAATCGCATCTGCTAGAAAAATGACAGGATGGATAATGAGAACCTTCAAAACTAGGGAGGCCAAGCCCATGATGACACTCTTCAGGTCACTTGTTCTATCTAGGCTGGAATATTGCTGCACACTAACAGTACCTTTCAAGGCAGGTGAAATTGCTGACCTAGAAAATGTACAGAGAACCTTCACGGCGCGCATAAACGGAGATAAAACACCTCAATTACTGGGAGCGCTTGAGGTTCCTGAACCTGTATTCCCTGGAACGCAGGGGGAGAGTATACATGATTATATACACCTGGAAAATCTAGAGGGACTAAGTACCGAACTTGCACACGAAAATCACTCACTACGAAAGCAAAAGACTTGGCAGACGATGCAACATCCCCCCAATGAAAGCAGGCGGTGTCACTAGCACGTTAAGAGACCATACAATAAGTGTCAGGGGCCCGAGACTGTTCAACTGCCTCCCAGCATACATAAGGGGGATTACCAACAGACCCCTGGCAGTCTTCAAGCTGGCACTGGACAAGCACCTAAAGTCGGTTCCTGACCAGCCGGGCTGTGGCTCGTACGTTGGTTTGCGTGCAGCCAGCAGCAACAGCCTGGTTGATCAGGCTCTGATCCACCAGGCCTGGTCACAGACCGGGCCGCGGGGGCGTTGACCCCCCGGAACTCTCTCTAGGTAAACTCCAGGTAAACTCCCCTAGGAGTAAAATCTTACATTTATCTGCATTGAACATCATCTACCACCTCTCCCACCACAGTATCAACCTATTCAGGTCATCCTGCAGCTTCTGGTATCTTACCAGAAATTATTTGACATTAAAATAATGACATTAAAACATGTCATTAATGACATTAAAATAATGTCATCGTGTGATAGGCTGCCACGTCAAATACCTTAATGAAAAAGTAGTAAATTAGTAAGGCAATTCTCAAATTATAAACAAAACCACGGAGAAAAATAAATTCAGGTAACCTTTCAGGGATACTTTATAATTGTGCCCCCTCAAGGGAGGTTCCTTGATGGTGGTGAGGGGCTCTTGATCTAGGGAATTGGATCTGTGCTCCAGTTCCCTGAATTGAGCCTGAATGCCTTCCGGTCCTCCCCCACATGCGCTGTATAATCCTGTGGGGAAAAACCCCTGGGAAATATAATGCATGTGGATTAAATAATTTAAATAATTGTGCATGTGTGAAATTTTTACTTATTTCGTGTGTTTGTGTTAAAAACCCTTTGTAATTTGTTAGGGTTTGGGTTACTAGGTTAAATGTTATAAAATTTTTTATCAGCCCAGCGTCAGTAAGTTAAGGGTCATTTAATTAGCATCGGAGGTTAAAAAAAGGCGTGTGCGAGAGAGTGCTATTTATCCGTCATAACAAACTTGACAGCGCCAGTAACTTCTTCTTTGTGCAAATTATTCTTTACCCTAGGCTTTGGGTTTTTTCTTATTCACGCTATAAGTTTTGATATGGGGAATTTAACCACTGACAGGGTTTTGCCGGGAGGAACAGTATAGCCAAAAAACACTGAGAACACGCCGGGGTTTTTTAAAAACTGTTTTTATATTTTTAAATCGAGCTATATTTGTCGGGTTTGTATTATTTCAGGTTTAGTTTGGGGTTTTTTTTAAAGGTTGGTTTGTCTGGGGGTTTTAGGTACATTTGTATTTATCCAAAAATTGGGTTTACGGGGGGTTTTCCTCAAGGCGCAAAAATTCTCCCCAATTTTCTTTCGTTCTTTCCCATATCGACCAAACAGTCATAAAAAATTTCACAAACCCCCTTCGCAGAGATATAATACAGTTGGTGAGTAACGTTCAGGGGGACACAGCAAATCTCTAACCGGTTTTAAAAACCACGTTTTCCCCAGCGGTCCGCAGAAAAACATTGGTGTTCGGCGAGCCCAAATTTAGTTATTCCGCTTTGGAAAAAACTGAAGAAATACAAGTGAAAGGGAGTACAAAACGATTTAAAAAACCCCATCTTTACCATCTCAGTAATCATAACTTGGATTAAAAATTCAATATTTCTAGATAAAAAAAATTTCTGACGATTTAAATGGTGTAGAGGGCACGTGCTGCCAAACTCGGACCCATAAAAACATCGTTTGAGCAATGAATTTAAGTAAATTAAAATGGAAACGAGTCACCCCCAAAAATTGGGCTTGTCAGTCCCTCCAACACTCCATTTCATAGTGCTCGTTTTTTCTACCCCCGGGGAACTGCTCGGCTGGGTAGTCGGCTGCCTTGGCACCTGGAGGTTATTCCCGGGGGGATAAACGCCCCGGGGCCCGGCCATGCCAGGCCTCCGAGGGATCGGGGCCTATCAACTAGGCTGTTATGCGGGCCGCACGCACCCAAGTACGAGCCACAGCCCCGGCGGGATTCGGCATTGATTTAGGTATTGTCCAGCCTCTTTTTAAGGCAGCCGGGGTTTTTTGGGCAATTCCCCTAATGCTTAGGGGGCTTTGAACAGTTTTGGGCCCCGGACATTTAGGGTTTTTTTCCCTTTAGGTCCAAGGCCCCCCCACTTTTTTTTGGGGGCATTTTTTGCATCCCCCTGCCCGTCTTTATTTTTGTAGGGAGTGATTTTTTGTGCAGTTTTGGGACCATTTCCTTAAAAAGTTCCCCAAGTGTAGATTTGATTTATCTCCCCCCCTGCTTCCCACGGTACGTAAAGTGCTTCCAAGCTTTCCCCAGAGTTAAGGTGCTGACAGAACTTATATTGCGAAAAAGGATCTCTGTACACTCCTAGATCTGCGGTTTTCACCTGCTTTGAATGGGACGTTAATGTACAGCAGTTTTCCCAGCCTAAGAGAAAAGTATTTGAAAAGGATCATCTTTGGCTTGGCATCTTTTCCCTTTTTTGAAATTTTCCATTTTCCATCCTACCCTTTTCTTTGCACGTGCGATCTTGGCACTGTTGTGCCCTTGAAAGTGAGATCCTCAGACATTATACTCCCATTTCCCCTTACATTTTTTTCCGTTCTTTTGTAGGGCCCGGAGTCAGTAGTTATTGTTTAGTTATTACTCCCCCATTTTTCCCATAACGGGTAGTTGGAAAATTTCCCATTGAAATCATTTTTACCTTCCCCATGGAAAACTTTGTTTATACTTCTTGGAGGTAACCGCGTCCTCAGAAATGACACCCCATGCAGACCCTAGTATCATCCGCAAAGGATGATAGGGTGCTGTGGTGTATATCTTTGTCTATGTCTGTAGGGATAAGGAATAAGAGGGGGGCATACGGGCCCTTGGTGGAAAGACCCTTTCACAGGCAGGCCTCCGTTAAAATTTTTGTTGACCACTACTCTTTGTTTTCTTTTTGTTGAATTTAAAGATCCATCCCCCCACTTTCCCAGTTATTCCTTTAGCACGTTTTTTATGGGCTATTACGCCATGTCGCATTTTTTAAAGCTTTTGCAAAGCTGTGTTATTACATCTGCATTTTTGATTTTCTTCCCGTGCATCCAAAGGGCCCTGCAAGTGTCCGTAGTTGTGAGAGGCAGGGGCGACCGCCCTGAACCCTGTTGCCCTGGGTTTTGCAGATTTTTGGGGAAACCAGGTGATTTGCAATCCCCTTCTTAGCCTCTTTTTAAAAATTTTATGATGGGGACGTCAGAGCTATTGGTCTATATTCTTAGCAATGCTTTTTGCCCCCTTATGGGGTGGGGCTATTCCGTTTTTTTAAGTGACGGGGGTTTCACCCATGCCAACCCCCCCTCCTAGTTACTTAGGGCACGCGAGGGGGGGTTTTTGCAGTTCTTATGAAAACGAGTTCCACGAGTCTGGGCCGGGGTTTAGTGCATAGGCATGTTGTCAATGGCTTTTTTGAAATCTATCGGAGTTTGGGTTTAAAGTCGGAAAAACTTGGGGTCATTTTGGAGTTTTGGGCTCTTCATGAAGAAATCATTTGGGCGTCGATCCTCAGAGATTGTGGTTCATAAAACAGGCGTACTGGGATTTCAAAATTTCACTCATTTCCCTTGTTGTATCGTGTAGTCCCCTCCTGTCTGAGTAAGGGCCCCATACTAGATGTGGTATTTTTCCTTGTTTTTGGCATAGAAAAGAAATATTTTGAATTTCTTTTAATTTTTATAAAAGCTTTAAGCTCCTCCCGCCTCTCCCGGTTTCCGTAAGAGTCATTTAAATTAAGTTTATAGTTTCCACTTCCCTGGTCAGGCCTCCTTTATGATCAGATATTTTAGCACTTCGAGGAGCTCGTGACTCTTTGTCGTCTTCTGCAGAGGGGGTCTTTCCTCCCAGTTTATCCTGCTCTTCTTTTTTCTTAGGGAAATGCCCAGAAAAGCTTCGGGGCCAGGGAAATTTATTCTTTTAAGGGAAGGGTTTTGGGTCCTGTCATTTAAGACATCTTTCCCAACATGTTTTTGTTTAGGACATGGTTTACCCTGGTCCCAGTGATGTTTTTGTTGTTGAAGTTGTTTTTGTGAAGACCCTTCACAGGTACATGCATTTTGTGATAGGCCCCTATGCATGACGTTTTACTTCGATTAGGTTGTGATCGGAAATTAGTTGTTTTTGATATTTTTATGTCTGTTATCAGGGCCTCATTATTTTTGAAGTAAGGTAAGTGTGTTTTTTGTCTTTTTGGCTCCCCATCTGCGGTTAAAGGTGTGTTTTTCCAGAGACTTAGTAGTCATGTGTGTGTGAAACCTTTCTCTGCGTACCCCCGGGGATTGTTTTAGTTAAAATTATTTGCTACATTCTTCCATTTTGTTGCCTTAGGTTGAAACACCAACAGTAAGATGTTTGGGGATGGGCTGGAAAGGTTTTCCAAACAGTAATCAATTTTCAGTAGTGTTCCTTGAAAAAGTTGGAGGGGTCTGGTGGCTTGTATACAAACCACAAACTAGGTTTTGGTTTTTCATTTTTTGAAGAACTTCAAATACCTCATTTGTGGTGCCACAACTCCCTGCAGGGAAGGGACTCTTTTCATACAGGCCAACTTCCCCTTTTTGCCTGTTTTTTTTTTGTCGTCTAAAAAAATTTTTAACCACTTTCCAAATTTTACTGTCAAAGTGATCTTTTGGTGAGTCTTGTGAGGGTGCAAAATTTCATTAGACCCCTTTGAAATCCCCTGATAAAAGGTATTTTGTTGTTGGTGGATGGTTAAGGCCCTGTAATTAGAAATAGGCGGGTTGTATTCTGTTTTTTGGGGGGGTTTTTTTATGGATCAGTAGTTTTAATTCTGGAGGGCCATGGGGGGCCACTGGCTGCGCCCCCAGTCCAAAAAAGGCTCAAGGTGGTGGACTATTTTTTTTATTTCCTTCCATTTTTTTTTTTTTCCGTTTCCCCCCCATAAAAAATCACCTAGAGTTTGGGTTTTGTAGCTCTATTGTTTGTTTGTGGGGGGTTTTGCCTCCTGGTTTCCCAGGGAATAGTTGAGCTGTTTGGCTAGGGGAAAATCTGAGCTGGTAGGGCCCGAATATACAGGTAGCACTGGAAGAAATGTACACTGTCTTCCCCCACATTTTTCCCTCCACCGCACAAGCTTTTAACTCCCAAATTTTAACGTTTTTCCCCCTTCCCCGCCACCATCCCTACTTTCCCACACTCCCCCCCCCCCGTCCTTGCTTTCTACTTTCTCCCCTCCCTCGTAATGGTTATAATCAAACCTTATTTTTTAAAGGTTGGACGGTAAACCCGCGTAAAGGGCCTCGGTCTACGACCAAAAGCTCCAGCTGCGGGTAAAATATGCTAGACCCGCTCGGAAACACTTGTTCGTTTCCTGACGAACCCCTTTCCCAACCCTCCTCATTTTTCCCTTTTCATATCCCGCCCTCGAGTCTTTGCATATTTCGTTTGTGTTTTAACAAATTTTTTTTTATTTCATTTTTACAGACGCATGGCACTTATAATAAAACTCAATTTGGGGGCTTTTAACGGAGTCTTGAAAAGTTGAAAATGGACAGAATTACATGGTGCGCGCAGTGGGTGCCCTTTTCTGTTTGCGCGGCAGATGTTTTTCGCATTTTTATATATTTTTTTTTGTTTAACTTACAACTTAGAAATGGGGCGCAAATCCATGTGAAAGTGTGACTTAATTATTAGGAGGGTTGGTTGTTACACGAGGGTTCTTGAAGATTAGGTGTTTCCAGCCCGATCGGTATTGCCTCAGCTGGGTCCACAGTTGGTGCTTTTCTTAAATTGTGTTTTCTTTGAGTTGGTAACTTTTTTTGTTATTTGCAACGTAAATACAGGCGGAAGTTTAAAATCATATGTGACTCAAGGATTTTTTGGTCTTTAAATTTTGTTTTCGAGTTTTTTTTGGAGAAAGATATAAATAAATTGATAAATGAATGATCACGATGGTTTTTTTTTAAGAAAGAAATCGAGGAAATTGCTCCCTGACTTGTGACATGATGTTTTTGTATATTTACGAAGTATACAAGGAGAGACTTTGCAAACGAAGTTGAAACTCTCGAAACTCTTCAAGGAAATATAAAAGGAAGGTATTAGAATGGGGGCCGGGGCCACGGGGGATTTGCCCCCGAACCTTCTCCGGTATGCTCCAGTAAGGCCACTGATTTCAATCCATGGGGGCCGACGAAAGACAGGTTCATCCAGGGGGATCGGGGTTGTTGCCTTGCACGTCCTCCCCCCTGCCGGGAAATACAAAGATGAGAGGGGGGGCAGGCCATCTAAGAGACGGGTGATGCCAGGAAAAAAACAAAATACACTAGCTCAATGAGATTTACACCACTGCTGTCAAAAAGTGCAATATACCCTTAATGTTTTGGTTTATTAGCTGCCTTGCTTGCTGGGTCAGTCCCCCATGTTTTTTGGGTCTTAAAATTTGAGTTTCACTGCAGGATACAACTCCCACACTGAGCATTGAGCCTCTTTTCATTCTTCTCACCCCGCCCCCTAGTGGACGTCAGGAAATGACGGAGCATCACACCAGCCCCTGTAGTGCCGTCATGTTTCAGAGACTCATCTGTGTTGCTTCAATAACAAATTAACCATCATGGTTTCCCCAGCCCCCCATATTTAGCTGCAAAAAGGTAATGATAGTTTCCCCCGGTTTCAGGAACCTTTTTTTCCCCGTTAAGTAGAGAAAAGATAAAGTTATCTTTCGGAAGGTCGGTAACCCGTTACAGTAATATTCTGTGAAAAGGGAAAGCAAGCATACCTTCTCGTAACATGTTGAAAATAATGTGTGAAAGGCAGTGTGCCCAATACCTGTAACCGGTTTTCGAGAGGACCGCCTATAGGTTCAAGATTTAAAAGGATGTGGGGAGTATTGGTTAGTACAAAAAATGATTTACAATACCGACAAGAGAAAATTGAGGCATGTGCAACGGGGCCCTTAAATTTATGTCTTTGAATCTGTTTTTAAAAAAAGTCACTGGTGGCGAAACTTTTACAATAAAATACCCAGAGTTGCACATGTGCTCAATTTTCAGTACTGGTTTGTTAGTAGAGCTGAATGAGTAAAACAACTCCCAGGTAGCGTCACGAACGGAAAAACTTTGGGTAGCTGTAAAAAAGGGTTGGATTGTTTTTGATAGGTTTGAGTGTAAGTTAAACCTTGTGTTCTTTTTTGAGAGGTTTCCCCCTCGTGGTCGTCCTGAGCGTCGGTTCCTTATTTTTGTATAAATAAAAACACAACTTGCATTTATATTAATTTATTTAATAATTTTTTTTTTTCGCCTGTGCAACAAGCTTTTCCAAGTCAGAAAATGAAAAAGTTTTTTTAAAACGGCAAACTTATTTTAAGAAGTTTTTAAGCATTTGTGAAAAAACAAGCGGGGGAAATAACCTGCTTAAATATTTCCGGAAACAAGGAAACCTTAACTGAAGAAGACACTGGCTGGCGTAACGTTTCCGGGAATAAAAGACCCCCAAATTTGCAATGTCTCGTTTATAAATTTGTCGGTTTTCTAAACCATTTATTTAAAAGGAAAACCTTTTTAATAACTGGAGTTTACAGAGGAATTTGGGTTAGAGTGACTACAAATGATTACATTTAGAACAAAAAGGCACAATACCGAGAGTGGAAAAAATACGTGTACTTTGAAAATGATCTAAGTTGGAGGGGAACCTGTCGTAAGCTCCTCTCTCCCAGGCGGGTTTTTGGTGCGATTACTTTTTGAATTAAATGAAACTATAAGAAAGAAATTCAGTGAGAGTCCCAATTTTCGTTTAGAAATTACAAGGGGCTTAGGAACACCTATCAAGTGTGGCTGAATTTACGAAGAAAACTATCAGTATTACAGGTTTCTAAACACATACACTGCCCATAGAGCATTTTTCCCTGGGGAGAAATAAGATTTAATAAAAATGAACCGAAATGGATGAACAAGGACCAAACACCTTTTAGGGGAGAACAGGGACTTGATAGGCGTATCAAAAGGGTCGGTCACCTCTGAATCATATTCACATTAAAATAGATTAAAGAGGGTAAAAGAAAATAAACGAGACTAAAATTAAAATTTCCCTAGGTTTCGAAAGCTAACCCGAAACTTTTTTTCAGGTATATGAACATTTTAGAGAAAAGTTAGGTCCATTTAAAACAAACCCGGGACAGTTTACTGAGATAAAGAGAAATGTGCTCGTTTTTTAATAATTATTTTTTTTCGGTTTTCATTGAAGAAACAAACATATCTCAGTAATTATTTTTTACAGGGGCCTGGGGAAAAAAAATTAGGGCCCACTAGAAATATGGTGATCAAAAAATTGATCGATTGAAGAAAAAAAAATCCCCAAGCCCCGATAAACCCTTTTTTTCGGGGTTTTTAAAAGAATGCAAGATAAAACTTTGTAACCATTAAAAAATTTTTTTAAATAGATCCTTCAAACAGGTGTAGTTAGAGATGGGAAGAAGCCAAATAATTCCTTTTTTTTAAAGCAGCAGTGGAAAATTTATTACTTCAAAATCCCGCCCATTAACCGGCCCTAAATTAGGGACAAATTATAACCCAAAATCATAGCCTAGATATTTTCCCTTGATAAGCAAATTTGTTTCGGGTATCAAAATGGATTTACGGGGGCCGTTCCTGCCCGACTAATATACTGATTTTTTCAAAAAAAAACGTTAAAGCATAATCGTGAAAAAGGATAAAATTTTTATGTAGTTTTCACTGAAGCCTTTGATAAGTCCCACCCAGAAGATTGTTAAAGAAAAGTGGCAGCTTAGTGTATTGGGAAAATTTTTTTGTCATCAATCGAGGGTCGACCAATGGGAACATTTTCATAAATGGGGTGAAATAAGGGGGGACCCGACCCCCAAACTGGCCCCTTGTTTTCCTAATTTGCACTAATGCCCTTGACGAGGAATAAAATGATATGAGCAAATTCGCTGATGACATAAAAAATGGCAGAATAATAGGTTCAAAAGGAAATGCCACTGAACTTAGGGGATTTATATAAACTAATTGGGGGTCAAAAAAGGAATACAGTGTAAAGTCCAAAAAAGCCCGGGGGAATGTAAATGACCTTATCACTTATTAATAAATAATATAGAACTTGACTATAAAATGTGAAAAAGGTTTGGCATTTAGGGAAGCAAAATCTAAAAACGTAAAAGCATTTGTCGAGGGGGATTATATCAAAGGTATAAGTTATGGATCCAGGGGTTATACTTCACTTCATACATCGTATTATTGTGGATACAATACCGAAAGTTGATAATAAGAACATTTCAGCACTTGGGCCAGTCCGCACCCTCGGGGGGAAGGGGGTAAAACAAGCAGCACAGGCAAGGGGGCCAAACCTTATGTACAAAAAATGAAATAAAGCAGCTGGAGTTGACGTCACAGGTGAGCGTCGCCACCAGTGGAAGTTTGGGTTCGCAAACAGTTTTTAAACAAAGAAGAGCAGAAGTCCCCTTGTACCAAGATAACCCTGGGGGTGTCCACACAAGTATCATATTGTAGGTCAGCTCAACCCTGGTTTAGCAGACCTACTTCCCACCCTGGGCCCCTCAAATGTGCGCAACCCGCTGCATCATTCACTACTCTATATTAAACTCTGGCCACAGCCGTTTCTTTAGGATGAGGGACTGACCACCCCCCCGCTGGAGGACGGCTGAAAACATCAAAAACACTTCTACTGCTTCCCATGCACATTCGCCTGTATCCGACTGAGGAAGCCGTTGTACAGGCGAAGCGTTTTGGCAAAAAAGAGAAACCCAGTGTTTCAAAAGTCTTTTCAACATATACACATTTGTAAACCTCACTTAATTATGCAGCTCAGTTTTGGTCTCCCACAAAAAAGGATAGAAAATCATCGGAGAACTGCAAAAAGGATGACAAAAAATTTAAAATTTCGTAAAAAAATCTTTCATACGAAGGTAGACGTAGAAAGAGGGAAGACAAGATTTAAATTAATTGGAAGATGGGTTTAGTAAAGGAAAATGAGGGCAACTGAGGATTTCCCCCCCAAGAAAGAAATCGAAATATTGGATTCAGATTGAATAACCTTATGTTTAGAAAAAAATCTAGGGAAAATTGGGTTGGAAATTTGGTCGTTTGATGAAGGAACAATATACATAGTGGGTATTGAAGCAAAAACCCTGGGTAGGCCCAAAAATGGTTATCAGATAATGAGTGAAGAGAGGGGGTTTGGGTTTGAGTTGGCTTCACGCATGAGTTAGTGATTTATGGTAAATGAATCACACCCTGGAGACATAAAACCCTTGTGGAAGCGAAGTAGGCAAGTGGAGAGATGTTGGTCAGTTTATAACCCTATGTGCAAGAAAGAGTCTTCAGAGAATGTGATTCGTTCTGTATTCGACTGAAAGAAGCTGCACTTAGAAGCACGAGACGTTTCGTCGATAAAGATTCTTTGTGTTGCACAGTCTTTGTGTAGTGTAGTGGAAAATGGGGGTATACCGATATGATTGGAAAAAGGCACTTTTGAAAAAGTCCCGGACATTTATTTTAGGAAAAATTTCGCCATCTTGGCGAAACATTTCCTTAAAAAAATGTCCGAACTACCATAATGCCTTTTTACAAGGTTTTGTGAAATAATGACAGTAAAAGAAATTTGTAATAAAATAATTGTCTTTTTTTTTATTTTTATGATACCCTAAATGGATTAAAAAAAAATTACAGCTTTAAAGATAAACTTTAAATTTAAGGCAGCAGTTTTTTCGAAAAAAAAAGAGGAAAAAGACTAAAAATAAATGAAAAGCAAAAATGACAGGGACACTAACATAAAGATTTAAGAAATAACAGGGAAAAATTAAGAATAATCGGGGCAAACGAGAAGAAGAAGCACTAAATAAAAGATACATAAAACCCCGAAGATGTAGCAATAAATAATAAGAACGGTAATAATAAAGATAAAGAGAAAATAAAAGGGCGCGTGGCAAGAAAAATTTTTAACCCGTTTAAAAGAAAAATGCTTTTTTTTTTTTTTTTTCAAATTTTTTTTATTCTTTTTATCGTATTTTGTGAAGGGAAAAGACACAAAAATAGTTTTAGAAAAATTTTCCAAAAACTTTCTCCCCTAAAAAGACTTTTTCAAGTCTAACAGATCGTACCTCGTATAAGAATTAAAGCTAGGTAAAATAGGTTCCCTCCCTAATTTGTGTACTATTTTAAATAAATAAAAATAAAAAAAAACACTTTAGTTCCACGTTAACGTACATAGTTTTTTCCCAAAGGATGCGAAAAACCCTTGTAGGTTTAAACGCTTTTTTTTATTAACAAAATTGGGGGGCAATTAATAATATACTGGAAGCCCCTGGTTAGGCCTGGGTTAGGCCTACTTAAAGGGCGAAATACGTTCTGTATTCCCCTTTACAACTGTTACAATTGATTGTGAAATTTGTGTGCTATAATTTTAAACCTGATTTACGATTTTTAGCCTATCAGTCTTCTCCATTTTTCCTTCCTTTCCCTTCCCCTGGGATTTAAGGGCCCAGTCAATGTCTGTTTGGAAGCATTTATTAGGCCGATTTTGGGCCCGGGGCCGCCATTTCTATCCCTAAAGCAAAAACATGGACTTTCGTTTTCTTGATCGTTTTTCAAAAAACATATTTTTCTGCAAAAAGATTTAATTTTTTTACAGCTGTTTCAGGTATATGCGAGTACAGAGGAATTCTTTTTTTTTTTTTTGGGCAGGAAAATTTTAATATTTCAAATGTGGGGGTAACATTTATCCAAAGGTTGGGTTTCCCGGCAACGGTGGAGGTGGAGCGCAGCTGCGCCTCCCAGACTCCCCCCACTCACTCCCCCAGACTCCCCCACTCACTCCCCCCCGACTCCCCCCCCCTCATCCCTCACTCACCATACCATTCACGCGGTCGGCTACGTGTTGGGCGCTCAACCCCCTGCTTATTTTTCCTCAGGTTTTGATTGCTAAAAAAAATTTATCGGGAGATTGATTAAAGTAGGCTACTTCTTTTAAAGGGAAGCAAGTATGAAGAAATCATTTAATTCCTTTACAAAAATTTGAAATTTGCCCGGCGAAGGGGATGTTTCACTAAAAAAGCTTTTTTATTTAAACTCGACAAAATAACCCCCATTTCCAAGTTAGAGGGGGTCAAAGGAAAGGTAGCGTCAAACCCCAGGCCCCCCAAAGTTCCTTTATGCCGGTGAGGGATCTGAGCCGTGAGGAGTCTTTATGCCGATGAGGGGACGATGCCATGAGGAGTCGATCGAGGACTTGGCCGAATCGACATGATTTCTTCACATTCCCCAGGGGCTATATAAAACCCCTGGATTTTGCTTTTTCCCCCCCAAATACAATAATAATAACACAACCCAACTTTCAGTTTTATTTTAAAGCTGAGCGAGAAGCTTTTGAACAATTGACTGTTGTGGGAGCATGGTTGGGCGGGGGTACCTTACAATTGGGCAGGGTTGATAACAGTCTTTTCCCGACAGTTAAAAATTTAAAAAAAAATTGTTCAAATTTTGTTTTTCTGGCTGTTTACATTGTTTTCATCGGCAGTATCAGTAATCAAGCGATTCGTTGGGGTTCCCCCTTAAGAGGCGCCTTGGTGCCGGTGAGGGCTCTTGACCCAAAGGGTTTTAATCTGTTTTCTCCCTTTCCTTTTGGGGCCCGGGCCCGATTGCTTCTAACCCCAATGCGCTGTGTGGCCCCTACGGGTTTGCGTTCCAATTATGATGAACTA
>NW_026509350.1:0-14267 GCF_026875155.1 Cherax quadricarinatus
TTGATTGTGGTATTTGGAAACAGGGAATGTTTTTTCCCCCTTTTCGTCAATTTGGTTTTCGTAAGGTTCTGTGGTCCCCTTTTTGATCCTTATTTTTGTTTAGTTACCTATGTTTATTTGCTTTGCTTGAAAAACACTTGGTTTCATCGTCTTTTTTTTGTTAAAAAAAAATAAACATACCTGGCGATAAAATTTTTCCCCAGGCTCTTTTACTTAGGTTTTCGGGGGCAATTTGTTTTGCTTTTCTTAAAAAACTTCATGTTGAGAGATTTTTTCTGTGCCGGGTTAAAGATATTTTTTCCTCGGAATATACCAGGTTAAAGGGTTTGTCCCCCCAAGGTTGTTTTCTTTTTTTTAATGGCTAGAAATATTTTACCTTTTTTTCCCCCATCTAATATTGGGTCATAACTTAAATGTTAAATGATTTTCCCATAGCTTGTGCGGGGCACTGACTGTCACTTAGGAGGGCCTCTCCCCAGAACGCGGGGTTGCTTGTTACTAAAGGGCAACTTTTTTGGGGTTTAATTTTTTCGGTTTTTAAAAAACACATCAGTTTTCTTTTACTAGACTCTCTGTTGTCTCTAATGGGTTTTAAAACCTTTTTAGGGGTTCCTGAATCCCCAAATGAGTTTCTTGCCAAGCCGGATAAAACCTTTTAAAAAACCTTTTGCCCTTTTTTTCCGGGGAAGTTTATAGTAAAATCCCCTTCGTCTTCATTCTCCCCAAAAATTTTAAACAAAACCCTGTTTATATGATTTAAACTGAATTTTGCAGCCCTTCCAAAACCTTTTCTAAACTTGATCTCATTCTTCTTCCGAAACCGGGGTTTTATTTACATGCTTTTTGTTCCTCTGCGGCCGAGAGCCTATATGCAGAGGCGAATGTTCCTTGTTTACATGAACAGTGTAATGTCCATTGTCTCCGATATTTTGTCTATTTAGTCCGCTCTAATAAACCTTCACAATTTTTATACATACAGGATGATAACAATCGTTAGTAGAGGTCCTTTATTTGACTGACGTTCTTGTTTATTCTAACCCTTTTCTCTTAGTATTTACTTTCTCTTGGCTTCACTTCATTGACTCCTTTTATATGTCCATCCAGCGTTTAACTTTTACCCTCACAGAAAGTTCCGGCGATTCATGTCTGTTTTTCCTCTCTTCCGTGAGCGTAAACTCATTTGTTTACTGTAGTTCTCTCTCCCCTTTTTCTTAACCACTTCCGATCTCATTCTCATGCCGTTGCAGTTTCACTAATGGTTCTAAATCCTCTGATGGCGTTGGGGTTTTCAGTAGTTATTTCTAGACACAGTTAAACGGGGGACATTATTAGACTGGCTAGCATTTTCACAGTGATTTATTTGCATTTTCTCCTAACTGTTATACATAATACATCTTTTGCCTACTTCAACATTGGTAGTATTTCATATTCTCTAGTGCTTTATATGCTATCTGGAAGTATTCTCTTAAAAACCTCTGGTTCCTCTATGCAACTTGGCTGCACCGCATTTCTAATAAAAACAATGACTTTTTTTCTACTGGGTTCCTGGACATGTAAATTTTGGGGCAACGAGCAGGCGGACTCTGCTGCATCGTCAGCTGCGGATGATTTTTTCCCTTCACATAGGTGGTTTGGTCATTTAGAGAGAATGGATCAAAGTAAAAATGACATGGAGAGCATTAAATCTGTAGGCAGTGGTTCCCAAACTTTTTCAGCTTGTTACCCAATTTAACATGCCACATAAAGCATGTTACCCCTTTCACAAAATTTTGTTTTTATTGATATATATGGCTAAACGTGAACGTATACAGCCTCGCATACTCTGCTAATCCTAGCAAAACCATTGAAAATGTAAGAACCACACATACATTAAAATAAAAAATTTAAATAGCTAAAAATTTCCCACAGTAACAGTGGTAAATACTAACTATATACTGCACAGGGCAGTACACATACATACCAGCTTATGTCTACCTCGGCTGTTGCTCACAGAAAAACCGACAGTGTGAAATAGAGGCAGCCTCAGGAAGTGAGTGACGCGTACTGGAAGGTCGATCTGGGCTACTGATGACTTTTGTCCTGAAGCATACTTGTCAAAATACTTTTTGGGTTTCCCACAACTTAGCTATTATATTTCTTGTTTTCTAATACTGTATATTAGTTTTTGATGTTTTATTGTTATTTGGTTTAACTTTATTCTTACTTATAATAGGTTTACTTTACAACTTTATATACTAAGACAAAGGGAACAAAAATCCTCATACGGGTACCGCATTGTTTTCTTGATTTTCAGAATTCATAACTTTTTTTTCTGTCACCCCTCCAAATTTCCCCCCAAAATGGGTTTAAATTACCCCCAGGGGGTAATTTACCCCAGTTTGGGGAAACCCCTGCTGTAGGGGGGAAAGGGAAAATGGGGTAGGGGTCCTCCCCGAAAAGGCTGGAGGGAGGGGGTAAAGGTGTTTTGTGGGAGAGGGGCTTGGGGTATTCCATTCTCAGACTACTTTGCAGCAATCTCTAGACAACTTCGCAAAGTTTTTTGATCTTATCTCACTCTTGTTTGGGTGACTACGCTTTCCCGCCTTCGTTTCCAACACACAGCCTCACTTATGGGTATCTCATGTAGAAGTACTTTAGCGTCATTCTGTGAGAATTGTCAAGTTCTGTTTTAGTTCATTATCACTAATAAACTGTCCTGTTTATCAGGGAACATCAAAACAATTTACCTCCGACGTTGTCATCCCCAAAAGCACTTTATCTGTGCTCGTTCATGTCCCACCTTAGACGCGCAATCATTTTCTGACTTTTGTCAGAGACAGCTTATAACACAACTTCGATTAAATTTTCCCATAAGCAATGTGAGAGTTAAGTGGCTTGCTATTCGTCTGGTAGCTGGGCTGGTGTGGGGTAGTAAAAGACAGCTCTCGTTGGGTGACGATTTTGTCTGGTAGATTCCATAGTTAATTTATGTCAATTTTCTTTCAGCAAATTCTGTTGCTAGTACGTTTTCGGGTCATGTTTTTTTCTCTGGAGACTGCGAAATTGAAGAGCAAAAAGCTATGTTGTGGCAGTACATGAAACTGCCTCTCAGATTTCCAATCCCTCCTTGTGACAAAATCGAGGCCCAAAGAGACCTTGAGTGAGGATCCTGATTGTACCCGATTTGCTGACATTAATGGAAACTAGTTCATTAAGCACTCTTCTGGTCTTTGCTTGACATGTTTAGAAACTGGCCGTAGTGAAGAAATTCCACTATTGTAATGTAGAGACTTTTCCCTACCCGCCAACATGTGTTATTCTTCAGGATCTTGTCTGGTAGTGGACGTGATTCACTTAAGTCGCTATTCAGATGGTGTTTTCCAATTTTTTTTGGGCCACGAATAATCGATCACAAAAGGGGAACAAAATTAATTCCTTTAGGGTCCGAGCTAACCATACTGAAATTCTATAGTTCTATGAAAATTCATGCACCCATGACATACATATGTGGCAACCAAATAAAATGTCAATAATGGTTCACCATATTACCTGAATATCAGTTTTCAGGTATTTATATTAAATACTGCTTAAGAAACATTTTACTGCATTTTTCGGGGTTTCATATGAGATCAAAATGATCATCGTAAAATGATATACAGAAAAATTTAAGAATAAATTTTGCAAGGCTTATTGTTAATTTATAGTTCAACAGAAAACGGGAAAGAAGCCCAAACATAATTGTGGCAGATATAGTCATAGAGTTTTTGCACAGACATTTGCAGAGGGGTTTTGCAGGGTAGCCCTTTTTTTTGCAGTCGTAAGATTTTCTACATAGTTTTCGTTTCTCTCACTTATCAGTTCCTGACACTGCTGCAACATGTGGCAAGGGTAATCCACTGGGGAAGAAGCCTCCCCTTTAATTTGTTTTCAACCATGTAGGCAAAGTTTTTGCTCTCGAACTAGTGGATCATGGTGGGGGGGAATCCATGGTTAGCATGCTAGAGAACCTTTGATAGTGGTGGTACTGAGGGTTCCCAGTTGGTACATTCTCTCTCCATTTTGATTTAGCTGGCAGAGTATCTGCTGCCCGAGGTGGTTCACCAATCTCATACCTCCTCCCTAGACCTGTAAATGAAAGATTTAATTGAATTAAAGACTTGACTTTCTTTCTTTAGTTCATTAATGAGCTGAAAGGAACCCATTTCTCAGTGACATATTTAGGGCATTTCCGCAGACTTAGAAATAAAAACATTTTGAACATTCAGTCTGACAGAAAGTAAGAACTTTCTGAGCATTATTTTATTTCATAGATTTTCTGTAATTAGTAAGCCTCTTTTTTTTTCATAATTCGGAGCAGTGTGATTGAAACATTGAAACTGAGACATCATGAAATGATTCCCGACACACACACTTAAGGACTCATCATGACAAAGTGATCGACAACACTCACTGTGATAACTCGCTAACGAGGCCGGTAAATGACACTTTACTCAGTGCTCGAGGAAGAAAATCAATGTTTACAGGTTTTGGTTTTTCTTTTATATAATGTTTCATCTTCAAACTACTGTTAAGGTCATCGGGTGAGCTAAATCTGAAAGCTACTGCTCGTCACGTTCTTATCACAAAACCGGCCACAGGTGATCATCCTAATCAGAAATTTGAGTTTCAGACACTGATGACTGTTTGATATTCAAACACGAATCTATGCTTCTCATAAATACATTCTTATCACAACTTGGATGATGTGCAGTGTACGATGGGATGTAAGAGCAACTCTAGTGTCTCGTATCACTAGATGTAGTTTGCAGTGTTACGAATAATATTGTTGCATAGAGGGTTTATACCTTTGTTATGATCATATACCTTTAGAGGTTCTGGGGCAACGCCCCTGCCGCCAGGTCTGAGACCAGGCCTCGTGGTGGATCAGTGTCGGATCAACTAGGATTTTTATGCTGGCAAACACATAAATCGAGTAAGAACTACAGCCCGGCTGAATCAAGTACTGACATTAGGTGCCTGTTCAGATCCTTCCTGTAGACAACCAGGGGTTATTGGCAATCCCTCTTATGTATGCTGGTAGGAATTATACAGTCTTGGGCCCCTGACACTTAATTGTGTTGTCTCTCAGTGTACTGTGGTGCCCCGGCTTTTCACTGGGGGAATGTTGCATCGTCTGCCAAGTCTTTGCTTTCGTTGTGAGTGATTTTCGTGTGCAGGTTTGGTACTAATCCCTCAGGATTTTCCAAGTGTAATTATCATGTATCTTTCTCGCCTGCGTTCCAGGGGAAAACAAATCAAAAGACTTCAACCGTTCCCCGTAAATTTAAGTGCTTTATCTACTTAGTGTGCCGTTTAAAAACCTTCGTACACTCTCCAGGGCTGCAATGTCGCCAGCCTTTAAGGGGGCTGTTAGAGACAGCAGTATTCCAGCCCAGAGAGAACAAGAGATTTGAAGAGAATCATCATGGGCTGGTCCCTAGTTTTGAAGGTTTCATTATTTATCCTTCCATATCACCCCAGGGCTACATTGTCACCCCAGGGCTACATTGGTAAATTTACGACGCTAAAACCAGCGTTAACAAATATAGGTTTGACCCTTTAAGGGGAAAAGGGTCTTGATCTAAGGAAATTTGGTTTTTTGCTTCAGTTCCTTAAATTGACCGAAAATTTTCATCATCCCCCCTTCACAGGCGCTGTATAATCCCACGGTTTTAGGGCCCAAGTACTTCAAACAATTTCCCAAAATTTAAGAGAAACAACCACTTTGAACCCTTCCCTTTCCAAGGCTACATATTTTGTGGGGCCTTGAACATTTTTCTAACATGTACATCTATGGGAGCCTTGTAGGGTCCTTGAACAAGTTTTAACATGTACATCTATGGTAGCCGTGGGAGGGGTCCTTGAACTGTTTTAAATTACAAATGGTAGCCCGTGAATCCTATAGATCTTGGTGAATTACCACAATATGTAAAAAAAAGGAACAAGTGCAAAAATGTGACTTTTTTTTGAGATCTGTTAACAAAGCCCAGAGAGCGAAACGTTGCCAAATAAAATGTCACATTAGTTGAAATTGGTCCTTTTTCTTTACAGCCTGTAAATCATTGTCCCGTCTTGGATCATAAACGGGGTCCGGCCTGGGGGAAAGCCTCGCTTCCCACGCGAGGGTTGGGGTTTTCGTTTCCCCAGAAGAGTGGAGACTTTGGGGGCAGTTTCTTACCCGGTTTTGTCTATATTCCCCCACCCATTAAAGTGGGTTCCTGTTATAACGGGTGTGGGTCGCATCCGGGACAAAATTGACCTAATTTCCTAAAAAGCCTGCATAACAAGGGGCTTTCTTATGTAGTACGTCAGTGTTTATCTGGGTTTATCTGGAGAGAGTTCCGGGGGGTCAACGCCCCCGGGGCCCGGGTCTGTGACCGGGCCTCCTTAGGTCAGTGTCCCAGGATGCGACCCAAAAGCGACTAACCCCAGGTACCCATTTTCGATGGGGAACATAGAAACAGGTGGAAAGAAACACGTCCAATTTTTCTACTCTGGGGGGGAATCAAACCCCAGGCCCCGCCGGTGAAGCAAGAGCGTTAACCACCGGGGCCCCCATTGATTTCAGCTGGGACCTTTAAACATTCTTGTAGATAAAAAATATTATTATTATTTTTTTAACAGGGCCACACCAGTTTATGTGCACCTCACATTCACACACCCCCGCCAGGAGTATGAATTCCGTGTTTTTTATCAGACACCCCTTTTTTAAACTTTGATCTGCCCCTGTATTTACTTTTAAAGCATTTCCAGGGACCGCTCCAATGCTAGTACCTCTCAACTTTTTAAAAGTAGGAGCACTCCCTTTTGGGCAAAAAGTCCCTCTTTAATCGGCTATTGTGCGGGCTCAATGCCAGGCGCATATGAGCCCAAAATTTTCTGAAAGTAAAAAGAAATAGTCAGTTTCCTTCAAAACAGTCAATGGCACCCCACTTTGACCATAATCAGTTTAAAAAGGGTTTTTAGCCTAATGAATCTTTAGTGTTCCCCCCACGTTAAAAAAAAAGTAGAGGGAAGCCCCCCATCTCATCATTTGGACGGGAGCAAAAAAAATGTAACATCTTTAGAGATGGGAAACCCTTCCCCCCCCCTTTACTTTCTGCGATAGGAGTACAGTTGTCATTTTTAATATTAAATTTCCCCAAAACTGCAAAAATAGTCGATGTAAAATTTAAACTTGATCTGTCTCAATTTTTTGGGGCCCCTGAGTAAGAAATTTCACCTTTGCTCTCAAGAAACACCCGTGAATTTTATGTTGGAAAATAGCCTGGGAAAAACCAGCAGAATGCGATAATGGGAGTAAGTACTGGTTATCCTCTTAGTTTAGGGTAGGCCCAGCAAAATCCACCACCAGTTTTTTTAAAAGGGTTGTTCAACTGCTGTAATTATTTAAGGGGAGCAGGTTTAATTCCCTGGAAAGTTTTTCCTACCCTTGGCAAAAAAGGTATGTTTCCCCACGTCCTTTCCCACTACTCCATACCCAGACAGTAGAAAACTTTGGAAATTTTTTACTGTCTTTTTAAAAAATAAAAAATGCCCCTGGGGGAAACCAGGGCTTGAAGCTAAAGGCTTGGGGCCCCACTTGGGAAAGTGCCTCTCTTGCCCATCAAAAACTTCATCGAATACCTTTTTAAATAAAACACATTGAAAAAAAAAATTTGTTTAGAGGGGTTCCTCCCGGTAACTGCCAAAAACCCAATCACCCTTTAAAGGGTTCGTCACAAAACCCTGGGGTCATTCAGCTGTTTAGGGGTCTTTAAAACGCCACCCTACCTAGCTCCCCGACCCTCTCTCAAACCGGGACCCACCTGGGTTAGTTCATCACTGCCAGAGTCCCGGAGGCTAGACTCCAGAATAGGTCCCCAAACCCAAATCTTCTCCAGCATCAAAGAATCAAGGAAAGGCACAGAAACTTGCCCTTTGTCTTGCTTAGTTACAAGCACTAGAAATAATCGGAACAGTATCAGTCTTTTTCCCCCCCATACTAGTGTTTATGGATCCCAGAGTTCCGATTTCGAGGAGAACCATCACATTATTCCCTAACAAAAGGTCAACCCTTTCAAAAGGATACCCTCCAACCTAGCACCAGAGCCCCAACATAACCCCTTTAATTCCTTGAAAAAAAATGTCCTATCCAGTGTAGTATCTTCTGAAACGGTAACATACCCTTGCATAACAGTGCAAGTACTAACGTCCCTTAGGGACATATACTTACCCACCTTCTTTTGGTGCAAGGAATCTGTGGATTTACGGGGGAAGCCCTTCACCGGTAATTTTTGGGAAAAACTTTAACACTAGCACAGTGTTTGTAGTGGCTACTTACGGGAGAAAAACCCAAATACCCCCGACCGGGATTGAACCCGCGATCATAGAGCCCTCAACCCCGGGCCGGGGTTTTGGTTTTTTTGAAATGTGTCATTCGATTTCTTGAGTCTTAGGGAAAATTTTTCAGCACCCCGACCCCGAAAATTTTCCTGCCATATACTGCAGAGGCCCTTTTTTTATTAAAATAAGACAGTTTAAGGTTTTAAAATTTCCCCATCCCAAAATTTGGCATAGGCTGAGTCCCTTGACCCGGGGGAAGGGGGCTCTTTTTTAATTTTCCCCCTGAAGCCCTGGACCGTGACTGCGATTAAAACTTTCCTTTTTAAAAAATTTTTGTGGTTGTTTGTCTAAAAAATTTTGCCTATATTTTAAAAATTTCTTCATCCTACGGTTGGTGAGAAAACTTCCTTTAATTAGTATGTTTTTTTGGATAACTACTTCCACATAGATGAACCATTTCAAGAAGATCCCAAAAAGTGTCTATGAATAAAAGCAACAGAAAGGGGGGGGAATAATTTTCTATTTTTTAGAAACATATGTAAATTTACCTTATTTTTTAATGCCCCTCGAATTGTAGATAGTCGAAATGAACCTCGGGTAGTAATAGTTTTAAAATGCCCCTCGGTATAGTAGTTTTAATGACCCTCGGGAGATAGTTTTTTTAGAGTAAAAGGTTATCTTCATTATAGAATAAAAAGAAAATATTATAACCTTTATATTATAATAATAAGGAAAAAAGGCCCCCAATGGAATAAGTCACTCTGATTTTTTTTTGGTTACCCAGGTTTTCTACACATATGCTGCTATTATGAAATTTATGTAACTGTAAAATTGTTATACCGAATAAATTTACTTACTTACTTTCTTATTATTCCAAATTTTTTTATTGGGGGAAAAACCACACCCAACTCTAAAGCATGATTAAATTTTTGAAATCCTTTTTTCAAGATATGCCCCAAAGGTGGGGGAACATGTTCAAAATATCCTCTAGCAAAATTAAGATATGTAAAGTAAAAGGACACAAGTGCAACTAAAGTGCATTTTTTTGTGGGGAACGTTTTTGCTTCCCGGTTTATCAAGCCATAATGGCTGTAAAGCCCGGAAGCGAAAAAGTTTCCCACAAAAAATGTCACATTAGTTGCACTTTTTCCTTTTACTTTACATATTTTTGTAATTTCTACCCAAATTTATTAAAAATTAATTATTAATTAATTTTAATTAATTATTACAAACTAAATTTTAAAAATATAAAATAAAAACTGCAATAAAGCAAAATGCACAAAATTTTGTTACCTAAATTTTTTTATATTCTGGAAAATTACTATCATTTAAATAAACATTTTTTTATTACAACTGAAAAGTAAAATTTTCAGTTAGTTTAAAATTTCATAGGAAATCCTTCCTCAATAAAAGGGTGCAAAATATAATATTGAATTTTCAGTTTTTTAAATTTAAATTATCTACCAAATTTTATAATTACCCAAAAATTCCATATTTTGAAAAATGGGGTCCTGAGGGGGGGGATTAAAAGCCAAAGTAGGGGCATAATGAAATAAAAAAAATAAACCCCCCCTGGACAGGCAGATTCACTATTAAAAAATTTTTTTTAATATCCATAAAAACTTACCCAAAATAAAATACAAACTTTTAAAACAGAACAAAACCGCCCTTTCAACACTTTCACAAAAAAAATTACCATATTTCCCAGGCAGGACAAAAAGAAAACAAAAAAAAAAAGGGAAAAATTAACGGCACTAGTCTCAGGGGCACCATAACCATTTTTCTCTGGTAAATTACGTTTAAAAGGGCTCACTCAATACCCCGGCCCCCACTAAAACCATAAGGCCAGGCCATGCCAGGGCCAGGTGACCATAATTAAAAAAACCCTTACCCAGCCTAATAGCAAATAGTGGGGGTACTTGCGTAATGACACGATTGCAAGAAACCACCCACGGGTGGGTAGAACCCGCGACAAGAGTCTAAAAAACCATCCCTAACGTGGGGTCTGGTTTTTTGGGAACCTCTGTCATGGTTCAAACCCCCCCCTGTATGGTTAAAGTATCGCGCATGATATTTTTCCCCCCACCCTTGACCGCTGACTGCCCAAACCCCTCACCAGCCCCACCCTATCCCATATTGTCAACACATAAAAGAAAAAAAAAGTTGGGCGTAACTCCGTAAAGCGTCCCCAAATGATTTTTTATAATAAAAATTAGGGCCCCCTGTTTTCAATTTCAACAATGCGAAACCTGAATAAAACCCCAATTATGTCGAAACAAGATTTTCATGGTCCATGGGCACTACCAATCCCCGGCCAATCCAGGTTCCCAATGCAAGGGGACCTTTGAAGCATAACCTTCTTTATTAGATGACAGTCCCAACAATGCTTCCACGCGCTGCTTTTGGGACAGGATCACATGGAGGGGTGTTTTTTAAAGAGAAATGAGTCTTCCAGCGGAAATGCTCAAACAAACCCAAAACATGGAGTGGGGATGTCTTGAAAATTTTTTTTTTCCCATAGCAGGTATCGGGTTTGGGAATCAAAAAAAAATCTTATAAAAATTCTTGTCATTTGCTACCTTGCGAGGCTTCAACTGAGCAAAGATCAATTTGCAAGTGTTTCTACAAGAGATCCCCAGATTGTAACAGGGGAAAGGGTTTTCTTATGTTCTGATACCTCCATATTTTTAGGATTTGGGACATTAAAAGTCTGGACAGAGGAGACATCAAAATAATCATTACATAAATAAAGATAAGAATCAAAAAAAATCTTCAAAAAAATGGTACTGCACTGAGTGGTTGTTAATCTCCAAAGGGTGAAACAAGGGGGCGGGTTTCCTTACACTTGCTGTCCCTATTCACTTAGCAGTAATTAGTATTTGGGGATTTGTCTTTTGGGTGTAGAGGGCATCCGGGGGGAAAAGACAGTTTCTGATGTGCACTGACTTTCTTGGATTTTCCTGGGTAGCTAACCCTCCGAATTAAACTAGAACAAATTTTTACTGATTTTATGCTACCCTCCTGAATTCTTTAAAAGTGTAAATTACAAATCCCTTCTAGTGGGCTCCATGTAGTGGGGGAGAGACTTTTGGGTCTAAGGAAATGGACCTTTCGGATTCTTTTCCGACCTACCAATACATAGACACACAAAAATTTTTTATTAGACCTTTGGCAAAAAAAGAGGGAGTTGGTGCATTTTAAAATTTTTATTTTTTTCTATCTCGGTGCTAAAATGTAATAATTAACTATTTTGCCTTATATTTCCCCCTTATTTGATTACCACATAATTTTTTTTACCACAAATTATTTTGCCCTTTTTATTGTCTTTTTTTTTTTTAGCTTTAAAAAAACACCTTAGCTATATTTTTTACATTTGTTTTAAAAATAATTTAGGTGCAAAATTTTTTGCTTAGAACTAGATTCACTATAATTCACTATAAACTTAAGATTTCAAACATTGCCTGATACCAACCTCTTATGAAGACTTAAATGATCAAACAGTAACTTAATTACTACACAGCAGAAAAATCAAAGGGAATTCTCAGAGCCAACAACATAACTGCTTAACTAAAATATCAATCGTCTTTTCTCTTCTTTTTTGCCCCTTTATATTTATCTAGCACGATTTTTTTTTTCCAAAACCCCTTCGAGGTTGAACAGTTTGAGTCTATATTTTCCCATCCGCGCAAAGTTCCATATCTGCATTTGCTTCTCGCTCCCTTTTTCTCAACATTTCGGTCTCTTTCTCATTCACATTTACCTGATTTTTCAAACCCTCGACAGTGTAAAGTTGCAGCAGTGTTCCCAGACGTTTTTTGGCAAGGTCATTATTAACTCAGCTAGCATTTTCACCTGAACCGTATACATTTTCTCAAGAAATTAACGTTTTTGCGTCCGTCCTATCTAAACATCTTGGTTCTCAACTTTTTCGTACTTGATTTTATAAAAAAATTTAATTCGACCATCCCTATTTTTCGTATCAACCGGTTTGCACCACATTTAATAATAAACCAAAAGATCAACATGACCGGGACCCAGCAAAAATGCTGGGCCCCTGGCATGTTTGATTTTCGGGAATGAGCAACAGACCCGCGTGCCTCCCATTTCATAAGTGCTACAAAAAGGCGATATCTATGTATAACTCTCCAAGAATACTAGAAGGTTTCTCCCTCAAGCATTCAACCTTTTCGGGTGTTGTAACAATTTTCAGAAAAGATCAGTCAAGTTACCCCTTAAATTTTTTGGGTTTTAAATTGGGAAATAATCAAACAAAAAAAAATTTGAATCTTTTAATACAAAAGGTGTCGGGTGGATAATAAGTTTTACATATTTAGGATACAAGTTCCTTCAAAACCTTGTATGCAAACTGAATTGCACAAATGGAATATGTCTGAGGGCACTTTTAAAAACAGAAAAAACGGAGTATTTACTATGATAAATACTCTGTACAAAAATAAAAATATACAAGTGTATGAATTTTTTTGTTGCCCCAAAAAAGTCTCAGTAAATGTTGGGAATAGATTAAAATATGACTGAAAATAAATCCTCAAATAATCTATCTTCTCGCCATCAAGGCCCAAAAAAAAAGCTAGTTTGTAAAAAAATAAAAACTTTCACCAAATAGAAATAATATACCAATCAGTGCACATTGTAGGAAAAAGGGGAACAAAATAATGACCCTAATTTGGGGCCCATCAGCAGATCCTCCATAAAAGGCATAAAACCCCCTTTAAAACTAATCTAATTTTGCATAACCCAAAACCCCCACTACGACGGTGCTAGATGCTGGACAAATAGGCAAAGCCCAGCTTGGGGCCCGGGTTTAAGGTGGCCACACAAACACAACGTCTGCAAAAGTCAAAACCACTAATCTGAACAGAGGACGTTTCAACTCACCATAAACCATACCTATCACAACAAGTCTAAATAATGAACAAACAGCCAGAACAAAAGAAAACCCTTTGGAGAGATGTTTTAGGACAGAAGCAGACGAGAGAGAGAGAGAGAGGAGAGAAAGATGGCGCAAACCTACATCAGGGGATATCATTTACTCTCCCCTGGTTGCCGAGATGCGGCAGTAAACAGGGGAGTGGATAGTTGGCAACATTTTCCTTGCATATACCAACCACAATTATTGAACAGTGAGCACGTTTGGAAATGTAAATTTACGTCCAAACCCAATGATATAGCTAAATTAAATAAAGCAAAAGCAAGACCTTTTTTTTTTTGCAATTTAAAGAAAATATCCGCAATATAAAATTAGTGAAAAATAACATACATCAAATATACTTAATCATTGTGTCCCTTTTAGGGTGCAATCAGAGGGTATTCCATTATCAATTATTTTCAGTAATTTTTCCCCTTCTCACCCTTGGCAACAATGTTGGGCTGGTTTTCATAACAAATTGCCTTTTCAACCGAGTTTTTGGGTCTGTCTCCTTATCATCGATGTAAAAATTGGGGAAATATACTTTTCCGCGTTCGCATGGGCCACATATCTACACAAGGGTATCTATGGAGAGGGCCCAATCCATTTTCGTTGCCAATTTATTGGACTTCCATTTAGAGCGAGCAAGCAAATTTTCCCTCTGACATCGTCACCCCTCTCTAAAACCCACACTTTTTTTCCAAAAAAAAATTTTTATAACACAACCTTTGATTGTGGTTTCCCTTTTGCACTTTCACCGCCATTTCTAATCTACCTCCCTTATATTCCCACCATTTTTTTTTGACAAGTATAAAACAAAGTTCACCCACCCCCACCGCAGCACGGTGGTTTTTTCCTTAATTTTATAATAATAATAATCGAATCTGAAACATTCCTGATTCAAAAAAAGGGTCCAAATAAACTTTATTATCGTTTAAATTTCTTCATTGATTTCTGTTTTTTTAAAAAGCTGATTTTTTTTTGATCTCCGAAATTT
>NW_026509351.1:0-14680 GCF_026875155.1 Cherax quadricarinatus
CCGGCCCCCCCTTACACCACATAACCCCCACTGTGCTAACCACACTTTACACCCAACAAACCTCCACTGTGCTACCCACCACCTTACACTTGCACTAACCCTTCACTGTGCCAAACCCACCCCCTTTACACTCTCACTAACCGTCCACTGTGCTACCCACCACCTTACACTTGCACTAACCCTTCACTGTGCTACCCACCACCTTACACTCTCACTAACCGTCCACTGTGCTACCCACCACCTTACACTTGCACTAACCCTTCACTGTGCTACCCACCACCTTACACTCTCACTAACCGTCCACTGTGCTACCCACCACCTTACACTTGCACTAACCCTTCACTGTGCTACCCACCACCTTACACTTGCACTAACCCTCCACTGTGCTACCCACCTTACACTCGCACTAACCCTCCACTCCTTTATCTGCTACCACATATATCCACCTTGTCACTATGTGGTTTTAGCTTGTATTGTAATGTGTGTTAGTGAAGGTGTGTCCGGTCCTCAACTCAAACATGACATTACTGTTGAAGAATCAGACACATTTTTATTTATTTATTTATTAATTTGAACATGATACAGAGAAGTACAAGGAATACAATTTTTAAAGTGCAGCATGCCCAAGCCCCTTTTATGTATTATATTGTAGATGTTTGCACCATCCAGTGACTTTATTAGTACAAGCACATATGTTCTTGTATTGATAAAGACACTGGATGGTGCAACATTTACAAATAAAGATACCCGGATGTTGTACATCTGAGTATCTAATTCTTTGTCTTGTTGGTTTTGTATACCATTCATGTACATCATGGTATTGTATACCATTCATGTACAACATGGTATGTGTAATACATTCATGTACAACATGGTATTGTATACCATTCATGTACAACATGGTATTGTATACCATTCATGTACAACATGGTATTGTATACCATTCATGTACAACATGGTATTGTATACCATTCATGTACAACATGGCTGCCTCTCTTACAAATTTTGCATGTTCTGTGACTAAAATATTGTGGTTTTTATGAGTGATGGGGTCAATAGAAGGAAATAAATGGCCCAGGATAAGAATACAGCAGATTCACGAATAACATCGTTTTCTTATAACGTTGATGTGATAATAAATTTGAAAGAATATAATTATAAATTATTGTAACCCAAGAATTTGAAAAGTATGATAATTGTTTCACTTAAAGTTAGTCTCCAGGAACCTATCGATGACGTTAAGTGAGGATTTACTGTATGGGTGATGGACTGGGTCGTGGGGATGTTGACCCCCGAAGCCTCCTCCAGGTATAGTTAAGGAAGATACAGTGGAACCTTGGTACTCGAACTCAATTCATTCTGGAAGGCTGTTCGAGTGCCTATCTGTTAGAGTATCAAACAGATTCTTCCCAACTAATTTTCTTGTTGGTCAGCTGTTATCACTATTCCTCGTAGGCCATGTAGTGAATTATTTATACAATATAAAAAAATGCCAAAAATGCAAAGAAACATGAAACAGTTTACAGTGAAGTTCTGGCAAGTCTTATATAACTAAAATAAATACATTATTGAGCATAAATATGGAGCTTAAAACCCAAAAAACCAGTTTTAATTTTTTGGTCCAAAACAAAAACCAAAAATTAACACAACCATACAGTAAAATTTCCCCTAACTAAAAATTTGATGATAAAAATGGGAAAATTTATTATAATCAAAGTAATTTTTAATAAAATTTGAAAAATACAAAAAATAATATGAAAAAATTTATTATGTGACATAAGGGAAGCAAAAAAAACCAAGACAACTTACAACTGGAAGAAAACTTTGAAAAACAGATATTGAAGTATAAAGGAAAGGGTTTTTCCCTTGTTGATGGGGGGGGCTTTTGATCGGGGGGACTGGATCTGCTTTTAAAACCCCCACCCCCCTTTCGGTGCTAAACAATCCCTACGGGTTTTTAGGGGGCCCCCTCCCATAATTTTTTATTAAAAAACTTTGGGCCTTTTCCTCCCCCCCAAAAACAGGGCGGCCCATAAAAAAAAAACTTTCATCACAAATTCACTCCATCACTGTTTTGGCGGGAGGCGTATTTTACACTACAGTTTAAAACTGAAAAACTTTAAAACACCCCTCCTTCAGAGTGCACTGAAACCCCCCCATCCCCCAGGAATCAAGCCCACCCGGGCCATTTTTCCCAAACCCCCTTTCCCTAAATGTTCCCCCTTCCCTTACACCCAACAGAAAACGCAAGCCCTAAAAACCATTTGACTCCATTTGCTCTTAAAAAATCTCCCATGCTTGCGGGACTTTCCAACCCCCTTTTCGCGCACAAAACCCCCTTTTTACCCCCTCAAAACTTTTTGATCCCCCCCCTCCCCTTTCATGCTCTAAACCTACCTCCATCCTCGAAAAAAACTCTTTCACGGCACAATACAAATAGGTAAAAAAAATATTAAAATTTTGAAACACACCGGGAACTACCATTATCCCCTTTAACTACTCCCACCCACCACCATTAACTACTACCATCGCTCCCAAAACTGTTAAGTGCCTCAAGATCTATCCTACCCATCCCCCAGTGGGCCCAAACTGCCATACTTCTCTAATTTTACACTTATGTTTCTCCAGCCAATAAACGTGGTTACGACCCTTTTGAACTTTGGGAATGCTTGAATTTTCCTAAACCTGTACTCCCTAAAATGAAAGGAGGGAGAATACATGATTTTTATACACCGGGAAAAAATCCTAGAGGGACTAGTACCAAACTTGCACATAAAAATCACCCCCTGTGAAAGAAAAAAAGGGAACTTGGCGTATGATGCAACATCCCCCCAAAAGGAAAAGCGGGTGCCACTAGCACGATGAGAAAAATACAACAAATATCGGGGCCCCAAGACTTCAACTGTTTTCCCCATTGTACATAGGGGGGATTGCCAATAGACCCGGCTGCCCTTCAAGCAGGCATTTAAAACAAGCATCTAAAGCCAGACCTGACCAGCCGGGCTGGGGTCTGAATGTTGTATTAGTGTGGCTAACAGAAAACACCCTGGTTGATCGGGCCTTGACCACCATGGGGCCCGGGCCAAGCCCCCGGGTTTGTGGGGGCATTGACCCCCGAAACTCCCCTCCAGGTAAAACCAGAAGATCTATCACAAAAAAATTCGATACAAAATTATTGTCTTAAAAAAGGGTTTACTGTTTTTGGTTACAACTACGATGGCACCTATAACATTGTTTTTGGGTTGCCATCTTGTAAAAAGGAAAATGATAGGGGCTTGGAGTTGTCACTACACGCATTGGGGGTTCCACCTAGTGCAGGGAGAAAAAGCACTTTTTATGACCTGGGGGGTTTTTGGGCTTATTTTGGTAATCCCAAAATTTTAATGAAAAAATTGGCATTTGGGTTGCCATCTTTTTGAGGAAGAATAAACTAAATTATTTTAATTTTTTTGCACAATAAGGGGGCCCTAAATATTACTAATGAAAAGGGCATTTGGCCTCCATCTATTATAATTATTTACTAAATCTAGTTAAATTTTTTTCATAATAGAGGGCACTGTAATTTAAAAATAAAAATGGGAAGATAATGAAAGACAACTAAATTTTTTTTTTTAGTTCATTTTTTTCTCAATAGATGGCAAAAAAAAAAATTGAAAAGGGAAGATCAACTGGGGGAGACTAAACTAAATATTTTTATTTTAAATTTTTTGCACAAAAAAATGGCCTGAAAATTACAATTTAAAAATGGAAACTTGGAGCCACAATTTGTGAGAATTATAAACAAAAATTTTTAGTTCTTTTTTTTTGCAAAAATAGAGGTCCCTAAAAAATTACAAAGAAAATGGCACTTGGATGCCATTTTGTGGGGAGAATTATAAAACTAAAAATATTTTATTCAGTCTCCCCAAAATCAATCCCCCCCTTTCTAATTTTTTTTTTTTTTTCCGCTTTCAAATTTGAGAAAAAAAATGAACAAAAAAAAATATTTATTTAAAAAAAAACCCTTTATTTTCCCCAAATTTTCTTTAAACCCTTACAGCGCCATCTTTTATCAAAAACTGAACTAAAATTTTAGAAAAAAATTTATAACAATAGATGGCAGCCAAGTCCCAAAATTTTCATTAGAAATTTTTTTGGGGCCCAAATCAAATGTCCCAAAAAAGGGAACTAATTTAATAAAAAATTTCCCAAAACCAATAATGGCATCCAAGTCCCATTTTCAAAATTTGGGGGCCCAACCAAAGGGTTGTAAAAAAAATTTGGGTTTTTTTTTAAAGTAAAAGGGAGGGGGATTTTTTTTAAAAGTTTTTTGGGGATAAGGGAAAGGGGTTTGAAAATGTATTTTTTTTTTGTTAAGGGGGGGTTTGGGGAAAAATTAATTATGGGGTTTGGGAATTTGGGGATTAAAAGGAGTTTAAAAATTTTTGGGGGTTTAAAAAGGTTTTAACTAAATTAGGGAATGGAGAAAAAGAAAAATTCCCTAAAAAAAAACCCCCTCAAAAGAATGGGAAAATTCCTTGGAGAGGATAAAGAGAGGAAAAAACCAAATTTTCCTTGCATCAAGGCCCAAAAAGGGGGTTTTCAACTTCGGTAGACGCAGAAAGGGGTTGAGAAAAGAGACATGAGCTTTAAATTAAATAATCAAGTGGGAAGCGCTAAACCCATAGGATTATAAAAGCTCCTGGGGGATGTGGAAGGTATTCGGGGTTTTAAATTTTTTTTCCGGGGAAAACTGGAGAACAGACCAAAATTTCCCTGGGTCAAGAGCCCCCAACCCCATCAAAAGGAAATTCCCTTGAGGGGGGACACAAACAAATGTGAAAATCTAGAAAAATTTGTGTTCTGGGGCATGATCCTTGTAACAAACCAGGTTTTTAGAACCAAAAATAAAATGGGGAAGATGGGAAGGTTTATGACCCTACCATGAGGTAGGAACAGCATCAGGAACCCCTTTTAGGTCAACTTTACAACTACAAACATGTAGGTTTTACGGGCTTGGTTGAGTATCAGATGTGTCGGTTTTTTCCACGTGTTTATTATGGAAACCCGCTTTTTTGTCCAGTTGGGGACGACGCCCAAATTTAAACAAAGGTTCCCCCGGGATTTTCAGAAACTAAGGTTGTGTTTGATATAAGGCACAAGTGCCAACTAATGCAAAACATTTTAATTTTAAAAACAATTCCCCTCTGCAGGAACTTTTAAAACATTTCAAACAAGGACACAAAAGGGAAATATTTGGAAAGTGTGAGGGCAAAGCATAAAAACAATCATTTTAGGTATTAGCATAGTATTTGTGGTAGTAATAGTAAATACAACAACCCAAACCCCCGCCTACAAAAGATTATATTATACTTTTCACCTTATAATTCTACCATAAACCCCTCCCCTGTGTCCATGTATGTCGTAATTGGGGGTTTTTACAAAGCTCCTGGGGAGCAAAATGTTACAAAAAAAGTCACATTAGTTTTCACTTGTGTCCATTTACTAACATAACTGTCAGTAATTCCCAAAAGTTAAATTACATCAAAGTTGTGGGCCTGTGATGCCTTTTAATGCAAAAAAAAATAACAAAAAGGCACAATACCCTGACTGGAAAAATAAAAAAAATAACCCCCCCACATAAAAGAGAGAAGCTTTTCGACAAGTTTTGGGCAGGGCTTGGAAACCTTGACAAAGTCACACTAACAAGGTTTGGAAGGGAGGACGGCATATATACAGGAAGAGGTTTGGGGGTAGTAAGTAGTAGAAATATCTACAAAAAAAATTTTATATAATACCGACAAGATGAAATTTAAAACACATTCACAACACCCGGCATCCCCATTGAGACTTTCGCCATTTTCCCGCCAGCCACTGGAAAGGCGAAACCCTCCACAACAAAAACAACCAGACCCCCGCACATGTGTCTTAATTAAGACCCATGCTTGGGACTAAAAAGGGGCCCTTTTTGGGGCCATGGTAAACTACTTATACTTGCAAGCCTAAAAAAAATGGAATATTATGAAATTTTCGGGTGGAGCACGTAGGGGAAATTTTGCCACTGGTAAACAAAGCCAACTGGCTGCCGCCCCCCCCCGGGCCCCGCCGTGGGTTTTCCGTCCCGGAACGAACTAAAACGTCGTGAAATCCCAAACCCAAGAAAAAGCGAGTCCCCTTATTATTCGAAAAAACCCCTATGATTGGCAAATTTTAAAGATTGCCGGGGAAAATAAAGAAAAAAGAGGGGCCACTGTACTTGTATAATTTTATAAAACAAAGAATTAAATTTTAAAAAAGGGGGCAACACTACTGTCAAAATGACACTACTGTCAGTGACCCTTGTAAAACTGGGTGAGGGAGGGATTTACCGCTGTTGCCCTAAGCTGCTCATTTTCTTTTTTCCCAAATTTTTAACCCCCTCTATATCCGGTTTAAATACGATCCCCAAAAAAAAATTTTTTTTGGCTTAAAACACCCCAAACAAAAAAAATCCTAACATTTTTTGGGAAGAAAAAAAAAAAATTTTTTTAAAATTTTTTGAAAAATTTTTTTTTACATAGAAAGGCAGTTTCAAAAAGGGTTGCAACAGTCAAAGGGGAAAAACACCCTTTGCTATTAATAAGATTACTGTTTTTTTCACCTCTTTACATTCCATTTTTAAAAATTCCCTCCTCTGGATTTCTATTAAAAACCTTAAACCCTTTAACTGGTTACTGTTACTTTACACTCACTTTTTTTCTGCTCACATGTGTGGATTTTAATCTTACACCTGAAAACTTTCCCCACACCATGTTCAGGTCCCCGCAACTTCCCATAAAATTTTTCACATGAATTGGCTCCAATACCAGCACCTTCTCCCCAGTTTTCCAGACACAGGGTCCACATTACGGTCCCACATCACCCGGGTCTGTTTGAGGCACTTTCACTGGTCCCCATCCACTTCATACACCAAACATGTCAAAAACTGAAAAAAAACTCCTAGGGGGGACACATCACCCCCCCCCCCCCAACCAATACTCAGAGATTCCAGATTTTTCCCCAAATCAGCAAAACAAAAAGGGGGGATCCTCCATCCCAGTTTTTAGTATTGCATACCACGGGGCATGTGGCATTGTTTTAACCCCTTTTTCAGGTCCAAGCCAAAAATCTAAGTCACCACCATGTCCAAAAATTTTAAAAAAAAAAAAAAATTATTTTTTTTACAAAATTTAAAGAGCATTTTTTTGTGAAGGTAAAAAAAAAAAAAAAATAGAATCTGATCATACTTCCCGAGATACAGGGGCCCAAAATTTTAGAAAATGATGTGGTGGGGGCAACTCGACGAATTCCACATATCTATTATATTTTTTTGTTGTTTTATTTTTTTTTTCTTTTTTTTTCCCAAATTTTTTTTTCTATTTCCTACTAACATTTGGGGCCTGAGAGACCCAATACGTATATAATTGAATTAATACTCACTGTATTGAACACAAAAAACCGCACTAAAGTTATTACATTTTTATTGTTTACCACGTTTTTATTACAATAAACATGCACAAATATTGAAAATACAAAATGTTCTATCATAATTTACATATTTACAATCACTGCATGGTTTTAGAACTGCTGAGCTTGTGGAACCCTTGAAAAAAGGGCACCATGAACAAGGCACCTTACTTTCCTCAACAAAAACCCGAGTTCTTTGCTCTTGTTGGCGGGGGGGGGGGGCAAAAATGCTTTTTTGAGCAAATTTCTTTTGATTGGAAGCGTTTTTAGAAAGATCACCTTCTCTTTAACGTTGGGTAATTGTATGTTCAGGAAGTTGTATTGCGGGTTGTTACCTTACTTTTTGAGTTGTTGAAACAGAAAAACAAAATCCACCATAGGGTGGTCTGTTCCCCAGTCTTTTTTTGGGTACATATTAATGCAATTCAGCTTGAAATTCCAAAAGGGGAAAAAATTTCATGTCCACTTGTAACTTTTACAACACAGTCCAAAACCAATCTCATGTCACACTTGTCAACCAAGCGCATTTTTTTTGTGATAACAATCACGTCACGGGTTTTCGAATACGTTCATTATCCTCATCAACTTTCCACTGTTTTGGGCATTTCATTACGGTGAAGGGTTTGTAAACAAGGGACATCCTTGTCATGCCCCCTAATCCATGAGTCATTGGCATAAACACCTCACGTCATCCCCCACGAACAAACTGCGTTGACCTGGGCATATTTTTACATTAAACGCACTGTGCCACACACACTGTCTTGTTCCCAACGCATAAAATCATGGTAATGGCTTGGGGTACCATTTTACGGTAATAATGTGGGGGCCCTTTTACCAAGAAAAGGGCCACATGTTTCTCACAACTCCCCTGTATACCCAAATAACATTTTGGATCTTTCAATGTTTTACTACCCGTGTATAAAAACAATATCCAACACCGGGGCCCCTGTCACAATACAGAGTACAAACAATTTTATCCCAAGCGGTTCCCTTGCTGGGGTATATACTGCTTGAATGCAGTAAAAACCTTAACAAAATAAAAAAGACTCGTCAATTACAAGATTCTGAATGGATAAAAGTATATCCAAACTTTTGTTTAGATACATAAAACTTTTTCAACTTGTATAACCTGTCCCTCCCCTGTCAGGCCTGGTTTTGTCAGAGAAGTGCAACATACGAAACAGTAAGAAAAACCTTTCACGGGTATATTTCACTGAAGGAGGGGGTAAAAAATTACCGATCGTGGACCATATGCTTTTATATTATCTTATGACATGGGGCAAAAGCTTAAAATTGTTGCAAAAAAAATACATTTCTGCAACAGTCGTCTCTTTCCACCTTGAGCTTGACTGTGGTATAAATCGATTTGCCGGGGTTTACTGAAATACTTATTACTTTTCCCTACAATAATTTCCATCAAAGGCTGGTCAAAGATAATTCAAAGAATTTTCCCGTTCATTGGCCGGGTTCCAAGGGGAAAGGGAGGTAAATTTCCCCTTTGGGCATAAAAATGGGGAGGGCGGGAACAAAATTGGGATTTTGCTGCCAATCCAAATTTTCGGTTTGCGGGGATACTGGAATCATAGCTGGTTTTACGGGGGGTTTGGCGGGCTGGTGGGTGACGCTCCGCTTTTTTCCTTTAACTGACGATCGCAGCGTGGGTTCCCGCTGGGACAGCGATCACGCAGGCGGTGCCCCCAAAAACCCCCACCACCCCACTAACACCATCCCCTGATGTCTGTGGCCCCTCCATGCCAAATGTAAAACCACTCATCCTACTATCATACCTAAAACGGTGTAGGGCCCCGGATGTAACCCGGGGATTTGTACTTCCGTCCCCCCTGGGGACAGCAAAGGGTACACTCCCAGCGCATGCAGCGGCGAACAAACCGCGCTCACTGGGGAATATGTTTCCTCACTTCACTACTCGAATGATCGCGGCGCAAAAAATCACAATTTCCCCCAGAATCATCGTCATTACTGAATCAGAGCCAGGCCCCGGGAAAAAATTAGTTTTTCTCTTACTTTAGGAACACCCCCGACTGAGGGCACGAGTGCCCACAAAAAGAGGGAGAAGGCGAGGACGCGGGGTTTTTTTTGCACTATTATCGATATCCTGGCATTATTTTCGGTCACAACACAAACCTAGAATTCGTCTTCATTTTTCCCCTTCCATCAGGTCAGAACTATCAGACAGGGAAAGGAGATCCCAATTTCCGGGGGGGTGAAGCGACTTTCGACGAGGCATGGTGAACAAGGGGGAAGAGCCGGGGTTCCCACAATGCAACAGACGCCTAGATTTTTTGTTTATGGCGCACAAACCCACGGCGCAGACCCATTCTCCATATGTAGGCCCATGAGGCCTTTCCCGCGCTAAATTTTTCGGGGCTAGAATTTTGGCGAAATCTAAAGGTTTGGACACTCCCGCCACCGAGATCTACGGGACGGAACCCTGAAAAGGGTTAAAGGTTTGATGGAATTTCACTATTTTTTTCCCCGAGATTGAGGATATAGGCAGTTGAAAATTAAGCCTACTTTTTCCCCTTTAAAAAAAATTTCTAAACAACTCTGAGGTAAAATTTTGCCCCTTTGTGGTTTGCATCCTTGAGGAAAACCAACATGAAAAAAAACTTCATCAAGGCTCTTTAAACTACAGACTGTTAGTAAGGGATGCTTCCAGGACCGGTAGTGGGGCAAATAATTTTTGAAAAATAACTTTCCCCCTTCGGTCCTTGGAAAAGGGCCAACTACATCCACTACCGCTTGCTGAAAAGGTTCCTTGGGGCGAAATAAGCTGAAAGGGGAAAAAGGTTTAATACTTTGACATTCCCTAAAAAATTTCAGATATGTAGGTCTTAATATACTCTCTGTCATCTCTCACAGCAAAGGGGGAGAAGAAAGCCTGGGCACACCATCTGTACAAAACCCTTGTTCTCCTTCCATTGATACTGCAAACAAGGTACTTCTTTGAAGAGTTTCCCCCTGAAAACACTTATTTAATTGTAAAATCTCTTCCTCACCCAGCTGAGCTCTGATCACTTTAAAGTGACAAATTCCCCCTGTGCAGAAATTAAATTTCAAACCCTAGTATGCAGCCCTCTCACTCTAATAACTATCCATGCCCAATCATGCTCACCCCCGCTGGGAAAAATCCTTTTTTTTTAGTTGACTGTAGTTCAACATCAAGAACAAGTTTTCCCGACTTAAACCCTTACCATTCCATGAAAAATCATGAAGATTATTGGTAGCATGATCAAAGACCATACTTCTCATGGTGGAAACCCTCGGAAAAGGTTGGAGGTTTCCCTAGCCCTTTTCCTCCCAAAAATTTTGGGGCTTGGTTCTCCCCAAACTAGTTGTTTCCCCACTGTGCATCATTGTGGGGGTGAGGTACATCGGATGGTTGTGTTCAGTGTGTATCATTGTGGTGGTGAGGTACCATCGGACAGCTGGTGTTTAGTGTGCATCATTGTGGTAGTGAGGTACCATCGGATAGTTGGTGTTCAGTGTGCATCATTGTGGTGGTGAGGTACCATTTGAGGGATACCTCTTCAAAAAGCAGTCTGTGGGTTTATATTCATATAAAAGAAAGCAATTTGAGTGTGGCAAATCCATTGAGCCTATTCTGAATTAAACTCTACACTAGTGAGGGAGACCTCTAGGCTTAAAACTGAATGTAACATGAGTTAGAATTTACAGGCAAGATTATTAGAGCACAAACAAGAGGTGAAGTACAGGAGGTTCATGTAGTTTCCAAATTTAAGGTAAGATTTTTAGAGTTTGATCAAGATGTCAGCTACAGAGTTAGCACTGAAATAGATTAAAAAATGAGATAATATGAACTCAAACTTGTAGTATGGCTTCTGTGTAAATACAACTGATTAACTGAATTCTTTTCTTGATTACCATTTGAAAAAACTTTGTAGGCACAGAATACTCAAGTTATATGTAAAAATCACTTAAGTTTGCATAGTTGATTTCCTTCCCTTCAACACAAGTTGGGTTTGTCTTGTTCCTTTCACAGGTCATCAAAGTATTTGTATCTTTTTTCTCACATCACTCATTCGGGGACATTCAACAGCACCCAGAGGAATATCAGTGATGCTAGGGGTAGCAGAAAAAATAATCAGCCAAGGGTACAAAGAGGGAAATTTTAACCCTTTGACGTCGCAGGGGCCCCCTTTCTGAAACTCATTCTATCCGCAAAATTTTTGAAAAAAAAAAACTATTTTTTCTTAGAAATGATAGAGAATTTTTTTCCCGATGGTAATAAAACCCCAAAAGTTTCAAAAATTTGGTCAAAAAACTCACGGAATTACCCCCTTCCCCCAAGTTAGGGGCCCTGGGGCGACAATACGTAACGGTGATTTCCCGACTTTGACCCTGTTTTTAGCCAATTCCTTTTTTTTTCCAGTTAAACCAAACTCATAGCTATTTTTTTGAACTCCCTTTTTTATCACTTGAGTACAAAAAACCCATCATTTACCAATTGAACTCCCCAAAATAAATGGTCAAAATTGGAATTTGGCCAAATTTTCACGAAATCAAAAAAAGATCCAATTTCAAAATAGGGTCCAGAATAAACGGGAGACAATTTTTTGGCACAAAAATAACATCCTCTGTTCATTATCACATCTCTAGGCCCCTCTTTTATTTCTATTTCTTTTTAATTTTAAGCCCCCTTATGCATCATATAAGTGGCTTTGGGATGCTGCTCTTACCTGTATTTTTTTTTTATCTCTGTAGTTGCTAAAATTTTTTAAATAAATAAATAAAAAAATAAATAAATATTTTTATTTTTTATTCACACAAAAAAATAAAAAAATTTTACTGGATGCAGACTACTACATTATTTAAAAAAAGGGATAAATAATATCATGCCTAGTGAAAGAATAACAGACTCCCCCCTTGACGTGTATTGGACGTTGGTGGGAAAGCTTACTCCTGAAAAATGGTAAATATCGAACATTTCCGCTACTTTGAGCCAGTTTTCAAGGGCGTTTTCATCGTGAAAGAATGAAATCATCCCCTATTTTGTAACATGTTTTTTCCCTTTTATCCCTAAGACCAGAAAAACGAGAAACAAAGATAAAAACATATGAAAATCACCTCAAATCGGCGTTTTAATCCAAAAAAACGGTCAGATTTTTTTTTTTTCTCATTATCATTTGTGCTTTGCAGGGTTTTTTTTTTGTGGGGGCACACGACCACACAGACCCATTCCCCCACAGGGCCTACCAGGTTTCCCTGCTTGATTTGAAGCCCCTAGAATTTATGGGGATACAGGGACCCCCCCATAACAAACCTCCGAATTGACCATTATGTAAGGTATTTTTGAAGGGGTTGTATGTGTATGTTTGAGGTTGAAATGGACTAATCTACTTCACAATATTTCTTTTGGGAACAAATTCGTTGGTACTGGCCCGAACATACTTCGGATAAAAAAATATCGTTCCCCCCGGGGGTCCACGTATATACTCAAAAACTGGCTTTTTAAACGTATTTATACTGCGTAAACATAAAGGGGTTAAATAGCATATTGATGCATAATGCTTGTATGTTTTGTCGGGATAAATTTTGGGTAGGTATGTAAAAAAAAAAATTCAAAGTGAATATAGAAAAGAGTAAGGTGAGAGGATAACAAAAAACTGGGTATCAGTTGGAGGGAAGAGTATGGAGGAGGGAATGAATTCAGATATTTAAGTGGAGGGTTTCAGGAAAATGGGTTTATGAAGGTGAGGGAATCATAAAATTGATGAAGGGAAAAGAGTGATGGTGAAACTAGGATCTGTGGAACAAAAAATTTTGTCCTTAGAAGCAAATGGGGGAACGTATGAAGTACGAAATTATACCAACCTCTTTTTGGGGTGGAAGCAGGGGTGGTGAATATTGCAATGAGAAGGGCGGAGGCAGGGGATTCATGTCGAGGGCAATGTGTGGTGTGAATATAACGAAATTTGTTTTTGAAATTAGGAGGAGGTGTGGGATTACCAAAACAAATCCAGAGGGCTGGGGAAAGGGTTTTAAAGGGTGGTTCAGACATGAAAGGAGAATGGAACAAAAACAGAATGCTTCGAGGGTATAAATCTGTATTGGGGGGAAGGCAGGAGGGGTCAGCCTAGGAAAGGTTGAGGGGGGGGGAAAAGGGCGGTTTTGTGTGCTAAGGGCTTGGACTTCCACAAGTATGTTCACCCGTATTTGATAGGAGTGAATGGGACAAAGGGTTTTTTAATCTCGCAGCTGTTGAGTGTGAACAAAGTAACATTTATGAAGGGATTCGGGGAAACTGGCAGGCTGGATTTTGAGTCCTAGAGATGGAAGTACAGTGCTAAAACCCTAAAGGAGGGGTTTTTAATGTTCCAGTTTTATAACGTATGAAAGCACCCCACTGGCAAGACATGATGGATGAAATGAAGAAAATTTTTTTTTTTTGGGGCCACCCCACCTTGGTGGGGAAACGGGCCCATTGTAATAAAAAAAATAAAAAAATTTTCCCCTACATCAAAATTTAAAAAGAAAACAAGGAAAAAGTTTTTAACAAGGAAAGAAAAAAAGAAACAAGGGGAATGTCCCCCCCCTTAAATATCAGAAAGTAAAACACAAAACCCCATTTACAATACGCAAAACATTGCTTAAGGAGAGTGTTACAAATTAGTTTTGCGTGACTATTTGAAAACATCAGGAAAGGGCAATCAACTTTTATAATACAAAGGTGGAGTCAAGAGTACAAACCCGCTGATCATAAATTTCCATGCAAAATTTCCCTGCATACTCTAAGCAAATTATTTCGAGAACGGTTTTTCCCAAACTAAACAGTGTTTTAAAGGTGACAATATAGACAAAAACCCGAAGGTGCATGCCATGAAAAACCCCCACATTAACGAGCAATAAAAAATGCAGCTTGTTTGCAAAGGAAAAAACATTACCTTCTTCTCGAACAAATGTAACATTTTAATCGCAAAGGCAATGGTAAAATTTTTAGTGCTGAAAACATCAAAAAAAACCCTGCTGTTAATTAAAACATTATTTTTTTCCTGCAGCAAGATATACCCCGGCCAGAAGATAATCTTGATTCAAGTTCTCCCCTCACTCTTTATAATGGAGAAGCAGAAAACAAATTTTAGCACAAATCAGTGCCCCCTTTTTGGGAAAAACTCATCAGGGTAATGGAAAGGTGGTTCCGAGACTGTTGCCGCCAGAGTAATGGCATAAATTT
>NW_026509352.1:0-13582 GCF_026875155.1 Cherax quadricarinatus
AGGAAGTACAGTGTTATGTTATGAAGTACAGTGTTATGTTTGAAGTACAGTGTTATGTTATGAAGTACAGTGTTATGTTATGAAGTACAGTGTTATGAAGTACAGTGTTATGAAGTACAGTGTTATGAAGTACAGTGTTATGTTATGAAGTACAGTGTTATGTTATGAAGTACAGTGTTGTGTTATGAAGTACAGTGTTATGTTATGAAGTACAGTGTTATGTTATGAAGTACAGTGTTATGTTATGAAGTACAGTGTTATGAAGTACAGTGTTATGTTATGAAGTACAGTGTTATTTTATAAGTACGTGTTATGTTATGAAGTCAGGTTATTTATGAAGTACAGTGTTATTTTATGAAGTACAGGTTATGAATACATGTTATGTTATGAAGTACGTTTTATAAGTACAGTGTTATGTTAGAAGTACTGTTTTGAAGTCAGGTTAGTTTTTGAAGAAACATTGTTTGTTATAAAGTACAGTGTTGTGTTTGAAGTACATGTTAGGTACAGTTTTATGTTATAAGTAAGGTTATGAAGTACATGTTTGTTATAAAGTCGTGTTATGTTATGAAGTACAGTGTTATGTTATGAAGTACAGTGTTATGAAGTACAGTGTTATGTTATGAAGTACAGTGTTATGAAGTACAGTGTTATGTTATGAAGTACAGTGTTGTGTTATGAAGTACAGTGTTATGTTATGAAGTACAGTGTTATGAAGTAAGGTTTTATGTTTGAAGTACAGTTTATGAAGTACGTGTTATGTTATGAGTACATGTTGTGTTATGAAGTACGTGTTATGTTATAAAGTACGTGTTTGAATACAGTGTTATGTTATGAAGTACAGTGTTAGAAGTACGTGTTATTTTTAGGGACATTTTTATTTATGAAGACAGTGTTATGTTATAAATACAGTGTTAGTTATGAAGACAGTTTTGGGGTTATGAAGTACAGTGTTATTTTAGAAGTAAATTTTTGTGTTTGAAGTAAAAAGTGTTATAAAGAAGTTTTATGTATGAAGTACAGTGTTATGTTTGAAGTACAGTGTTATGTTATGAAGTCGTTTTTGGGGAAAAGTACAGTGTTATAAAAGTACAGTGGTTATGTTTGAAGACAGTGTTATTTATGAAGTACAGTGTTGTGTTATGAAGTACGGGTTTTTATGAAGTACAGTTTTGATTTTCTGTATGGTGCAGGTGGTGTTTTGGTTTCCCAACCTTTCCCACAACCAGGTTTGTTACTCCACTTTTCTCCCTCCCCGGGGTTGAAACATGACAAGGGGGACCCCTGGTGATGACCCCTGGCCCCGGTGCTCGTTCCCCTGCACCAGCCCCCCAGATCGTTTTTAAAAACGTCAATAACGTCATGCAGTTGGGGAGCGTCTTTTTGACGCTTTGAATGTGGCACTTTTCCGGGTGTGGAACGTTGGTAGGGGATTGTGCGGGGTTTTTACCTTGGAACGTTGGAAACATCACGTCGGGAGGGTTGACCTGTGGAGTGGTGGGTGTTATGGTGGCACGGGTGAGGGAGGGTGGCACGGCACGGGTGGAGCTTGCAGTGGGAATATTGATCCGTTCAAGGGGGTCCTAAAATACAAATTTACTCAGCGCTGAAAGGGGATAATTACCACACCACACACACACACCCCAAACCACAGCTCAAAAATGGGCGCCGGCAAATTGAGAATAGAGTTCCGATACCTCAGTAAGGAATCGTTCAACCGTTACTGTATACTTCAAGCTCATACGGAGTAGCGCCCAGTTTAAACCCCCACACCTGGTCAAGCACGTAAAAAAATTAGAGAAGGCAAAGGTTTGCAAAAGGCAGCCCAGAGTAGGGGCTGTCCTACAAAGAAAGGTTGAGGAAATCGGATGACGAATGGAGGCGGGAGGGTCAGGGGAGATATGATAAACGACATAAAAAATACGATAAATATAAGGTGGACAGAGCCCAGGTTTTCCAAGATGGGACACAAACGGGGGCCAAAATTTGGGAAGTTAAGACCATGAGTCAAAGTGATGTTAAAAAGTTTTTCTTCAGCCGCAGAGTTTTAGGAAGTGGAATAGTTGCAAGTGATGTAGTGGGGAGGAACTTTAAACCCCAGGAAAAAAAGGCCGTTACCCGGGGTGTAAAGGAAGCAAGGAGCGAACAAACACAGTGAGACTTTTGTAATAAATTTTCCTTCAGGGCAATTATAAGTTTTTACAAGTATGTACCTATATACATTTGGAAATTTTTGGTACCACACAGGAATCAGTAGGCAAAGATTTTTGCCGGGAGACAAAATGGAAAACCATTTTAAACCACTCTAGAAGGGAAATGACGGGTAGAAACATGAGTGGGACCACACCAATCCACAATTTTTTCCAGCCCCACCTTCTCTTTGGGCTGAACCTAGGTACGATCTGACGATGGGGCCCCCATCGTCCGACCCTTAGCACCTGGTTCGCGGTTTGGGGGGTACCTTTTAATGAGGGTGTGTACATGCCCGGATAAGGGTTTCTACTCTTTATATGCCCAGGAAACCCTACATAGTTTTAAGAGGTAGATAAAGTCGTGGACGGGGGAGGGAGAACCCATTACGGACAGTGAAGAGGGGGGGTTTTGGGCTTATCTCCCACCCCCGCAACCACAATTAGGTGAGTACAATCAGGCGAGTACACTCCTTCTCCACCGTTTGTTGTGGTGGGAAATAGTGGGCTAAAGGGCATGTATACAGTACGTTTTCCTCTGTACGATATTTGACAGGGTTGTTGACTTTAGTAACTCATAAGTTGTGTTTGAGCGCCCTGTGCTAGGTTTCAACCCTGGGTGCCATGACAACAAAGTCCTCAAGTTTCGGAAACAAAATTTCAGTTGATGGGGGTGTGGTAATTTTCAACCTGTCGGTATCGGCATGCATTTAAGGGATGATAGTGACTGCAGGGATGGTTAGCGAGGGCAGTCCTCGGTATTTTTAACGTCATGAAACATGCCCGTATCCTTCCCGGGTGAGGATGACCTGTCACTGACTCGTCAGTGAAAAACTTCAGTGACCTACATCTCCTCTCTTTTTTATAACATTATACTCTTCGTAGGACGTACCACCCAAATGAGCCACCCCGGGATATTATAATTTTTTTTTTTTAAATAATGGGAGGAAGTGTTACAAGTGAAAAAACGCAGTGGCCCGTACGCGAGTAAATTTTTTTCCGTTATTCGTAATTGTCGAAATACCCCTACGTATTCGTTCTGCATTTTCAAAGGGAAATATACCTAGCGTTCCATCCGTACCGTTTGCCAAAACCTAGTGAAAAATGGGCGGGCGGGTTCCGTAGTGAGGTACAGAAGATAATTTGTATCGCTTAAGGTGGTAAATCCTTAGGGGTTACCAAGAGCTGTTGCTCACTATTTAAGTAGGGACTTACCAGAGGTGAGCTACGACGTAATGAGGTTGGTTCTTCCGCAGGTGCCATTTAAGATAGATTACCCGACCAACAGGTTTTGGGGAGCGAGATCAAAGGGGCAGGTGAAAGGTCCTTCGGACTCGTGGGTGGAGGGGTGGACATCCTCCCAGGGGTGAAAAGGGGGTCTTCATCCCTCAGGAAATTGGCATCTACAGGGGAGGGACCATTTCTCTCTCCTTTCCTCTCTCTCTCTCTCTCTCTCTCTCTTTTTCTCTCCTCTCTCTCTCTCTCACTACTTGCTTTGTTATCAACATTAGTTAATTTTTTTACCACATTTTTTAAGTTTAAAGCCATACTTATTTAAAATTAGTCACACGTTTATCTATTTGTACTTTTTTAATTTGAAACCACCATTTATAATATATAATATGTCGTTCTGAATAGGTAAAACTGGTCATTGAAGAAAACCCTTTAAAAATAATCCTTTCTAAAATTTTTTTTTTTGTATTTTAAAAAAGTTTTAAAATTTATTTAATTAAAAAAATTTAATAATTTTGTACCAAATGAACCTTAGAAAACTTCCTACCTTACAAAACCCCAATTTAACTTGCCTAATCCCCTAAAAACATTTTGTAAAATTTAAAAAATAATTTAATAAAATACATGAAATTTAATATATATATATAATTATATTATATATAATTATTTATATATTATATATAGTCGTGCCCAAAGGCAGAACTTTCGATCTTGGCTTAAATAGCAACGTTCATCTTGCCATTAGGGCAAGTGACAAAATTTTTGTATGCAATAATTTCGCAAAAACTTTTTGAACCTAACGAAAAAAATATATTTCACTGTGTTTGTTTTGTATAAATTTTTGTAAACAAATCTAAAATTATTTATTGGGTTTTGGCTAAAAAAAATTTTTCTTGTTTAAAAAGGTTAGGTAAATTTTCAAAATTCTTTTGGAGCAAAAATTTAAAAATTTTTTTTCTTAACATTAATGAAAAAAAAACTTTTAAAGGGATAAAAAAATTTCAGAAAGAACTTAATTTAAATAAGGTCTTGCTAATTGACCGTTTTACATATTCGGCAGACATTATATATATATATATATATTATATATAAAATATAAAATTTTTTAATATAATATATATATTATATAAAAATAAATAACCCCATGGTAGCTTGCAGCAAAATGTCAACGAAGGGGAGGTGGTTAGGGGTGTCCCTGAAGGTGAGAAATCTCCTGAGTCTCTAAGATCATTTCTTGGGTTGGAAACCCCTTGCCTGGGGCCCCTCGTCGAGGGCTGGTCATGCTACACCCACAGGCACACAACCCCCCCCCCCACACACACACACAACATACACAACACAACACCCAAGGTTGTCCTGTTGTCACGTCGAGACCCTATTTCTTCTAAATAGAACACTTGTATTTTAATCTTATTATATATGTTTAAAAGGTTATCTTTTTATGTTGGTGTTAATCAGGTTATGCTGACCCCAAACTTAAATTCAGCGTTTTGGAAAAGAAAAAAAACTTTTCTAATTTGGTAACTCCCTGAGTCACGAAACGTCCTGTTAAATTCTTTTGAATAAGACACATGTGCAATATTTTTCCCCGTCTTTTTTTCCGAAAAAGTTTCGCCTGCCCCGCAGACCTTCCCAGCCGAATGAGAGTAGCTAATATAGTGAAACAGTAAAAAGAAAACTATGAGGTGTTCTAGTGGGTTTAAAAAGCACTGTTCAACACACTGTTTAACAGCAATGTTCAAAGTACTGTTCAAACAGCCTGTTCAAAAGTCTGTTCAACAGCACTGTTCAAAGCAGTTCAAACATGTTCAACAGTACTGTTCAAAATACTGTTAAACGCACTGTTTAACATCACGTTTTGCCCGCATGTTCAACAGCACTGTTCAGCAGCATGTTAACATCACTGTTCAGCAGCACTGTTCATAGCACGTTCACAGCACTGTTCAAAGCACTGTTCGCACACTTTTTAAACACACTGTTCAACAGCACGTTCAACAGAACATTTTGTATCAAGGAAAAGCTTTCCGCTCTCCGATGTAAACCCTCGGTTTCGACCGAAGAAGAGTACCCCCCACGGGGGTTCCTGGATATGATGAGGGGCTTTGATCTGGGGGAAATTGGATCTGTTTCTTTCCCCTAAATTTTAAGCCAAATGCCTTCCGCCTCCAGCCCCCCAGGTGTGCATGTCCACACGGTGTGGTTCTCAACTTGTCAGTCAGGGACACCAACCCATTTATAAAAAATTTTCGGGGCCATTTCATTTTTGAGTAATGATTTTAAAGTAAAAAGGACAATAACAATTTGGGTTTTGGAAAATAATTTCTTAAAACAAAAATTCGAAGAATTTAAATCAAATAAAGATTCAAACTTTTTGGTCTGAAAATATTTCATACAAAAAAAATTTCGGGAAAAAAAATGGTATAACTAACATTTTCTGTGAAATTTCTTTCTAACAACATAATTGTGAAAAAATTTTAAATACAAGCCAATATTGTTCCTTGAAAATAGACTTGTGTTAGGAGTGGTCCTTGATGTTTGGATGGTACTTGATGTTAGGAGTGGTACTTGTGTTAGGGGTGGGACTTGATGTTGGAGTGGTTCTTGATGTTAGGAGTGGGACTTGATGTTTGGAGTGGTACTTTATGTTTTGGGTGGTACTTGAAAAGTTAGGGGTGGGATTGATAATGTTAAGAGTGGGACTTGATAAAGTTAGGGGTGGTACTTTATAATTTTTAAGAGTAGGTACTTGATAATGTTAAAGAGGGTATTGGGATAATTTTTAAGAGTGGTATTTGGGATAATGTTAAAAATTTGGTTTACTTGAAAATGTTAGGGGTGGTATTTTGTAATGTTGGAGTGGTACTTGATAATGTTAGGGTGGTTTTTTGATAATGTTGGGAGGGGGTACTTGAAAAATGTTAGGGATTGGTACTTGACAATGTTAGGAGTGGTACTTGAAAATGTTAGGAGTGGTATTTGATAATGTTTGGGTGGTATTTTGTTTAAGGGTTAGGAGGGGATTTGTTAATGTTAGGAGTGGTATTGTAATGTTAGGAGGGGTTATTTGAAAAATTTTGGAGGGGTTTACTTGATAATTTTGGGAGTGGAACTTGATAAGTTAGGAGTGGTACTTGATAATGTTGGGAGTGGTACTTGTTAATGTTAGGATTTTGGAAATTTGATGTTAGGATGGTACTTGTAAGGGTTAGGAGTGGTACCTTGTTTAATGACAACGAACATCACTTTAAACCCTTGGAACCCAATTATTCTTTTTTGGGATTTAAAAATTTTGGCAAAAAACATAAAAATTCACTGTCACACAGTAATTTGAGGAAAATTGAAAAAGAAATCTGAATGTTTTGGGCTGTCGGGGTAAGTAACAGTCATACGGGCCCAAAAAAAATTTTATGGTAGGGGCCTGGTAATCTTTATTTTGACAAATAATTGTTTCGGGTCTAAAAAACCCCTGCATACCCTCTGGAACACCATGAAAATCTGTTTTATTATAAAAAAGAAGCCCCTAAGCACAAGGGCTAAGAAAAATCTGAAAGGGCATGGATTCCGGGTTTGAAAAAAAACCCCCACCCCTTTTTTTCCCCGCCCCCACACCGGAAAGTATCGCGGGAAAATTCACCCCGCACCCTTTTGTAAAGGGGCTGGAAAATTGCCCCTGCATGGCTTCTTTCCCCCTGGGCTTGGCATCCAAAACGGGGAAATTTAATTTAAATTTTTATTTGGGACTTTACTGATCCAGTTCTAATTTCTAAAAAAAGCCTTGATGTTTCCTTGGTGAGGAGAACAGATTTGCCCCCCTTTTTCCCTTGCAGCTAAAATTCAGTTTGTTCAGGACCCCAAAAAATATCAAAAAAAAAATTATCCCTAGTTCCTATTTGGACAGTTTTTAAGCTTTTTGAAAAAATTTTTTTCCCCTTGGGGGACTGGGGGAAAAAATAGAAAAAATTTCCTCCAGTTCAAACTTCTGTAGATTTCATTCCCTGGTGACAACCACCGTCCCACTTTTCCCCGGGGTGAAAAACCCGTAAAACATTCCCGGGTTTGGAAAACCACTGTACACATTCCCTGGTGAAAACCCACTGTACACTTCCCCTGGGTGAAAAACCCACGTACACAAGGTACAACACCCAAACCCCCCTAAAAGTCGGAAACCCCATGTCCTGGCTTAATTTTTTTGAATACTAGTCTGGTGTTCATACTGACGATTTGATGTAATTAACCACCTTCCCCCAATTCTTTAAAAAATGGTGTTTCAGGTAATCGGGTTTGTTTTTTGATCCCCTTTTTGCCTCTGTGAAGGGAAACAGTTAACTCCGGGTTCCCCAATTTTTGGATCCCCACTTTTTCCCACAACACTTGAAAGCTTTGATCTTGGGTCTAGCATCCCAGGGTGCACCATCTTTGGGGAAACTCCCCCAAAATTTACCCAATCCAGCCCTTTTTACTTAAAAGAAATGTTAATTTCTAATATATCCTGAGCCTTTTGGGGATGGTTTTTAAACAGTTTAAAAAGTTTAAAACTGTTTTTTGAAGTCTCCCCCGCCATGTATCGTGAAAAATACCAATAGCTGATTTAAGACATAAAGGACTTCATTTAATTCCCCAAATGTAGGGCAAACAATGAATTTTTTTTATTTTTTCCAACCCAAATTACTCACTGATGTTTTGTGAGATCTTTAATTAAACCCCTCTCTTCAGGGGTCATTTTTGAAACTGATACTTTATTCAGCTTTCCCTGCTGCGTCGTCCCGCCGACAACCCCCCATTTCTTTTGCACGGGGGTTAGCACAAGTTTCCTAAATCTCGGGTCTTCTTCCTCGACCGAACCAAATTTAAAACCCCCCTTTCCCCTCCCCCCCCCTATCCATCCTCCCCTCCCCCCCTTTTTTTCATTTCCTCCCTCCCCCTCACCCCTCCCTTTTGCCCTTCCTCTTTTTAGCCTTCGTGATTTCTCCCCAGGCCGCTAGTTCTGGTAGGGGAAAGGACCCCGGGGGGTCATCCCTTCCGTTGAGGTTTCTGGGGGTGGCGTAGTTTGCCGGGGAAATCTGGATTGCCCTGGGATGCCCCTCCCTCCCCGGTATCCCGGGGTGTTGGGGGGTTTTTTTTGGGCGAGGGGTGTACCCCTTGGAAGCCACCTTTCGGATTCGGGGGTGGTGGCGAAGGGGGATGCTTTGGGGCGGTTTCCCGGGCCGCCCTCTCTTTTGTCCACCGGGGGTAGCTCGGAGATTTTGGGGTTGCTACCCCGGATTGCTGTTACTGGCATGGGGGGTGGGGGTTTTGGGGCAGGGTTCCATGCTGCATCTGCGCTATAGCGGTTCGAGTTCTTGGGCGCGGAGGGGTTTTCCGGCCCTTTTCCATTCCTTGGGAACTTTTCCTCCCCGCCCCCCCCTTTTTTTATTTTTTTTTTTTGTTTTTTTTTTTCTTTTTTCTTTTTTTTTTTCTTAAAAAAAAAAGCAAAGGAGTAACCTAACCAGGGCAGCCCTAGCCATGAAACCACCCCCCCCGGGCCCCCCCTTGATCCCGCCCCCCATTCTGACCCGCCTTGTGTTTAGACCACCCCTTCGGACACCCTGTGCCCCTGTCCCTTGTGGTGCTGTTTCCTCCCCCGCTTCGGGGTAGGGGGCTTCGACTGACCCCTTCGATTTGTCGAACTCCGCTCCCTTTGATTTGTTTGGGCTTCTCCCTCTACGGTAGGGAAATTTTTCGAATCGCCCCACCCTTTCTTTCCGGACCAATTTGGGCCCCTACTCCTAAACGCCAACGTCATCCCCTGATGTGCTCCGTCTTTTACTTCCCATTCTATCGAAACAACCGAAGTCAAGCACTCCCTTCCCGCTCATTTTTGGACCCACAATGGATAAATTTTTTTATTTTAAAACCCAATTCTTCTTCTGCCTACCTTTTGCCCATGTTTTCCCAAAAGCGCTCCTGCGTCTGTGGCAGAGATTTTTCTTTTCACGCTCTCAAGCGGTAGGCATCTCACTGTCCAGAAATGCTCCCCAAGCTCATGACTTTCTCCCCTTTTCGAATATCGATACTACTCCTATCACTTTTAAAAAACATCTTTCTCTCAATTTCTTGGTGGTACTTTTTCGCCCCAACCATAGTCAAAGAATTTTCCAGTCATGGGGCAATGACTTTTTAAAACAGCGGGAACTCCAGGATCCCCCAAACCCCAAAAATAAAAATTTTTCCCTTTCCCGGGGGGGGCGGAGAGTTACCCTTGCAAATGTGGCTCGTTTAACTTTTGACACCGAGAACTCCCGTCCTCTTTATTGCGGGACATCGGTTACAAGTTCCCAAAAGGTGAACCTACACCGCAACAATGTAGAAATGCTGGCTTTTTGGTACCAGCAAATATTGCAGATCATGCCGAATGCCCAGTCTGTGGTGCCGACAACCTTTTAAATACTTTGCAGTCAACCTCCATCTTGCCTTAATTGTAATGAATCACCTTCGTACTCCGCCGTTGCCGGGTTACTTAAATAAACGTGAAATCCGTTGCCTAAAAGAGGCAAAAGGTTCCTTAGCTAGGCAGTTACATCCCCGCCCCCAGGGGAGACTCCCCCGTGTTTTTTTTCTCGTTTTCCCCCAAAACATCCCCCCACTTTGGGGCCCCATCTTTGCGCCTCCCTGTTTTACCCCTCCCTAGCCATTAGGGCATCAAATCCTTTTGCTGTCCTTGGCTCTGACGTCCCGACTAAAACTCGTCTGTTCTCACATTTTCGCGCCCTTCTACAACCCCCATTTTCGAAAACCTCGTACACACCAAATACCAAATCGCCCCTCTATCAGAAAGTCCAAAAAATCCACATTGCTCAAATCTCTTTCCCCCTTCCCTTCCCCCTTTTTCCCACCTCCACACGTTCCCTTCCAGCTCTGTACTAGTTCTTCCCCTCCTTGGTCTATTACAAGGTGGGATTCACCCCCCTCCTCGTACTATGCCTTCCACCCCCCCCCCTCCCAAGTTTCTCCCTCTTCTGTCACCTCCCGGTTTCTACCTTTTCTGCCCCCCCCCACATTTTCCTCCAGTCCTTACACTTTTCCCTCCCCCTATTTTGGTAAGCCTTTACTGTCCAATCTTTACCACCCTCCTCCTCCTATCCCCCTTTGGGTTTCCCATACACTTTGAATTTCGAAACATTTGAAGCCTTTTTCAGAATATTTTGCAGAGACAAAACCTTTCAATGGACAGTTCACTTCCTTTTCCCTTTCTTTCCCCTCTCCTCCATCTTCACACCCCTTCTTCGCAACGCTCCTTTCTTCGCTACTGAACATCTTCCAATGCCCCACCGTTGACTTTTTAAACCCCCTCTAGTCCGTAGGGCCTTTACCTACAGTTCCTGAATTTTTTTTCACGCCAATCAGGGCCCTATTTACAGTGGAAATATCCGTGGCCTCAGGGGTAATCGGGGTGAGTTCAGATTTTTGCTTTCGGTTTTCCCCTGTTGGTGCTTGCTTACAAAAACCCAAAATTTTACACTCGGTTTTTTTCCAACCTATCTCGGCTATAATTTTTGTATTCTTCGGACCCTTTTCTCGATGGGGCCTTTTTAAAGAAAAATGCCCTTCTTCCGAATGATACCGTACTGTCAATATTTGTCCATACCCCGCTGCATTACCCGCAGCCCCGATCCCCTTGTGGGGTTTACAAAATTTTTCTTTATATCTCCCCTTTTCGGCATTTTCTATCCAACTTTGCCCTTTTTTGTTTCATCCTTACCACCCCCCACTTCGTACTTGGGATTTTAATGCCCACCCTTTCCCCGGGGGGGGTTCTTGTGACTCCGTGGCATTCGTTGGGGGGCTTTTTTTGCCTTCACCCCCCCCATGTTTTTAAAAACGGGTACTCCCACCCATTTTTATCCCCGTATCATCTCTCTCTCACGATTATCAGTCGCCTTCTCCCCTGCACTAGCTTCACCTGGGGCGTTTTAACCCAACTTAATACAGCGTCATTTTCCATCATCTTACTTCTCCTTCCTATTTCCCCCCCTTCCCGTAGCCCTCGCTGGCAATTTTATTTGGGCAAATTGGATTTTCTCACACCTCACTGCTTTTAGTGGGTTCCTTTTTCTCCTCATTTATGAGCTCCACACATCTTTCGACATCAGTTTTTACCGCAGCTTTTCTTCTTACCCCCAAAACCCCAGGAGGCTTTTCAAAGTGCGTGCCTTGGGGGCTCTGCTTGGCCGTGCAACTTTTTAAACGTCGCATGGGGCAGGTACCGGTACAAAGAACGCGGGGAAATTGTTGTTTTAAGCGAAGCGTGCGATCGTCGCCGTGCTGTGAAGCAACGCACTTGTTGGCGAACTATGTTTCCACCATCACCTCTGCTTTTCCCATGAGTGCGTCGGGAAAAAAGTGAGGAAATTGGTGGTAAATACTCTCCTGACCCGGGTCCTGTTCTACGGGGCACTGGTGTTGATATAGCAAACCCTCTCGCGTTGCCCTTGAACTTTTGGGAACATCTGGTCCGTTTTCCCCAGGGTCCATCTTTTCCCTCGTTTTTTCCTCAAAGTCTCCCAAGAGTTTGTACCCCTTTGGGCTTTTCTTTCCTGGGGAAAAACAGTTAATGTGCCTTTTACATTCAAGAACTGGAGGCAAAAGTCTCAGTTGCGTCATCGGGAGCTGGGCCCCGATGATTCATATTCGTATGTTAAACATTTTCATCGGGCAGCCCTTTGTAGTCCTCTTACCCTCTTTAAACTTTTTTGGGGGCAAAGGGGTTTTTTCCCCAGCTGTGGAAATCTGCCCTTGTTCTCCCTTTTCCGCAAAACCGGGGGACTACAGGACATGATGGCCCCCACTATCGCCCCATCGCTTTACAAGGCGTTTGCAAAGTGTGGAACGCTCGTAAATCGACGTTTAGTGGGTTTTTGAGACCCCCAAAAGTCCCCGCAGTCAAAATTTCTTTTGAAGGGTCGTTTTCCCATTTGACCCCCTACTACGCTTGGGCGTATGTTCGTAAAGCCCCTTTTCGAATAATCACTCAGTTATTGCCTATTTTTTTGACCTTGAGAAGGCTATGACACAATTGGAGGTATTTTAAAATTTGGGGCCAGGCCCATTCCTTAGGCCTCGAGGCAATTACCACCTTTCCTTAAAAACTTTTTTAACGACAGCATTTCCCTGTTTGGTCAATAAAGTCTTTCCCGGATTCGCCAAACTGAAGGGTCCCTCAGGGGAGTGTTAAAAACAAAAACTTTTTCTCCTTGCTATAAAGATTTGGCCTCTGTTTTTCCACCCAATATTTGGGGCAACTCATGTTGATGACTTCGCTATTGTTTTTGCAGGCGCTGATTTTCACCTTTTTGCAGTTTTTTCCCAGATGCGGGCGACCGTGTTTCCCCTTTGGGGAACCCCACATGGTTTAAATTTTCAAGTCCAAAATCACCAAATTCTTTTTACTTTGGGGGCCCCCTCGTTATCTCGGGGGGGGGGGGGGGGGGGGCCGGGGGGTTTTTGGGGGGGGGGGGGGGGGGGGGGGGGGGGGGGCCCCCGGGGGGGGGGAGGGGGGGGGGGCCCGGAAAGAGGGGGGGGGGGGGAAGGGGAAAAAAAGGGGATATAAGTTTTTTTTTTTTGGGTTTTTTTTTTTTTTTGTTTTTTTTGTTTTTGTTTTTTTTTTTTTGTTTTTTTTTTTGGGGTTTTTTTTTGGGTTGTTTTTTTTTTCTGAAATTTTGGGGTGTTTTTTTTGAATTATTATTTATGGAGGGTAAAGTGGTTTAAATTTAGAGGGTTTGGATTAAAAAGTTTTGGAAGGTGTGGGGATTTTATATTTATAGGCATTTTTTGCGAATGAGCCTTCTTAACTTATTTTACCAACTATGGTTTTTTCTCTTTTGTTGGTCTCGAAACTCCTTGTGCCTACAGGCTTCGAAAATTTGATAAAATTTTCATCCCCATTTGATTCCAATTTGGACCCTATCTCTCCCCCTAAAAATATTGTTTTTTTGGGTCCCTTTGGTTTTCCCGTACACAATGCAGGAGCAGCTGCCTTTCCAAAACCCCCAATTCCTATCGGGGTTCCTTTCTATTTTTTGCTGAAAGCTACCCACTTTTCGCCCCTTGGCAAAAAAACTTTTTCCCCTGCCGGTACAAACTTTTTTAACCGAGCAAGGGGTTTTGGCCGGGTTTTTTCTTTT